>JASSUY010038398.1:0-31946 GCA_032466535.1 Forpus xanthops | reverse complement strand
TGAAGGGGGCCTATAGGGATGCTGGGGAGGGACTCTTCATGAGGGACTGTAGTGAGAGGACAAGGGGTAATGGGTTCGAACTTAAAACAGGGGAAGTTTAGATTGAATATAAGGCAGAAGTGCTTTACTGTGAGGGTGGTGAGGCACTGGAATGGGTTGCCCAGGGAAGTTGCTCCATCGCCGGCGGTGTTCAAGACCAGGTTGGACATAGCCTTGGGTGGCAAAGTCTAGTGTGAGGTGTCCCTGCTCATGGCAGGGGGGTTGGAACTAGATGATCTTCAGGTCCTTTCCAGCCCTAAGTATTCTATGATTCTATGATACTTGCAATATGGTTTTTAGTTTTTGTGGTTTTGTTTATTGGTGGACACTGCCTGTAAAATGCATACATCATTAATTTAATTTTCCTGGGTCACAATAATTCGTGACTACCCAATATATTTTGTTCTTATTTCGTAGAACTAGTTTTATTAGTACATTTTGTTACGTAAAACAAAAATCACACAGCAGGTATATATATAAAATGGATTCCCCATGAGTATTTGCAGCAGACTAAGACTAAGAATAATCCTAGTGTGGTCTGAAGAAGCCATAACATGAATGTTTTCCTCTTTCCTGAACTGTGAATGTACGTGTGCATTTATTGCATGGAGCAATGTGGAGTGTAATGGTGATTTTTTTAAATAAATGGGTTTTACTACCTCTGAGAAGTAAATGGACATTGTGGAAAGAAGCTTTCAGCTCTCCCTGATGATCCCCTCACATGCCAGTGACTGGAGAAGGTAAAACTGAGGGATGGTTAGAGTGTGCAGGAGCATGGAGGCTGTGAACAGCACTGCAGGTTGTTGTGAAAGCATGTGTTACTAGGAATCCCAGGACATGTGTTAGGCTGGATACTCCATTGGCTCATGGAAGAGGAAGGTAAGATTCTTTCAAATCATTCATGTGGGTCAATGACATTCCAGTAGCAGGGTTTAAATCTTATATTTATTTTTCCACATAGAATAATAATTGAAAAATATTTTATGTACAGATGCAAATTTGTTTCCTGTATTTCAAACTATGACCAATAGTCTCAGGATAAGAGTACTGATAAGATTTTTTACTACCTCAGAGAAGTACTGGTACTTGCATGATGCTGATCTGATGGTCTTTGTTGCTGCTACTTTTCATATCAGATAAAGGTTTGTTCAGACTCTTGTTATTTTCATTGCCTATTTCTTTACATTGTCCTAAAACCTGCTTTCCTCTTCTGTCACTTGTCTGCTTCACTTGTAATGTCTCTTTTAAGTTATTCAGTAGGTAAGCATAATGAAGAAAGCCTCCTTTTACAGTCTGGGTCAACTCCATTGATGGGATCCTAACACACCTAAGAAAGACTCAAATCCAGTTAAGAGCTGGATTCTGTTCTTACATGAAGAGAAGCATGTAGAAACCACAAAAACAGGCAACTGGCAGATTTAATAGTTTTGATGAAGACAGTTCATAGAATCATTAATCAAAATGATTAATCATAAACCATGGTTTATATACTTTATTCCTGAGTTTGGTCTTAAAAATAGGCAGTTGGAAATTTTACAGAGAAAAGGAGGTTTGGATCTGTAGAAATTACAGATTTAACATCCTTCTGGTCTTTTAATGTCAAAGATGTTTTGTAAACTATAGTTCCAGAATCAGAGTGTGTTACGAGCCATTTGTACAGTCCTAGGTGACTTACAACTTGGTATGCTGTAGTTGAGCTCAAATGAATTTGAATGTTTTTCCAAAACTATTTCAACATAAACTTTGAATTTAGTTTAATTCTTCTGTTCATGTTGTTATATAAAATGCTATGTGGTGTGCCCATGTAATTCCTCTAGACTGCTGAAAGTAAAAATAACTAGTAACAGGTATAAATAAAGCAAAGTACAAAATACATTCCTTGTACTTCTTAAGACTCCTGCATTAAGGAGTGTTTAGTAGTTTCAGTATTATCTGAGGATTAGAAAATGGTTAAGAGTCAGTAGTATGCATTTTACTAAGATTTAGTTAAGATATAAAGATCTAAATTTTATGAAGCTCCATCTAGAAAAACTTTCTGTAGATCCATTCTCACATAATTATGAATTTGAATTTGTACTGCGTCTTTACCATAAACATCTGCCTGTCTTGGTAGCTGTGGCATCTTCCTTCAGCTTTGCACTGCCTCTTACCTACTAGTATTATGTACTGTGAGTACTGGTAGGTCACATAAATGTTACACAAAGGGTTGCAAGTAAGCATGACTAAATGTGTCAAAATATTTATTACTGATTTTCTACTAAAACTGTTTACCACCAAAGAGCCAGGGAGGTCAAATCTTCAAAACATTAACATGTGCCATTTTAAACAGAACATAGTGATTTCTATTTATATGGACAGGAATAAACTAATCCTTAATTTTAAAGTCACACCATTGCTGTTCTATATTTGCTGTTGACTGAGCAGTTACTGCCTGCTTCTTCAGCATCAATCAAAGGCAGCTTGCTAGGTTTAAATGTGTGCGTCTCATCTCATGCATGTTTTGTTTAATTAACTTCGATGGTAAAGTGATTATCAAGATTGTAGCCCCTGAAGGATACTAAGAGTATGCCTTACTTTGAAAGTTCATTTACACTGGTAGACCCATATTTATGAAAACAAATAGGAAGATGTTTTTTGTTCTTCTCCCCTGTACTGTTTTCATAGTACTCCTGTCTTTCAAGACTTTGTGTCAGAGGCAACAAAGCAACAGATGATTTTTGTCATTTCTAGGAACATATTTTGCTAAACATATTTATATCTAGAGGAGGAAGCGTTAGATAAGTACCAATTCTGGAAGAGCAATAATGGAGAGTACTTAAAAGTTGAAGAGAGAAAATACAAAGAAAATACGAAAGATCTGAAATTCTGCTTGTTGCTGTTGGAGGCTTGGTTATCTTGATCAGTACCTCACTTGTGCTGAATCAAAAGGTTTTTCCTGTGTTGTAGTGGATCTGGCGATGGCTTTCAATAATCATTTCTGAGACAGGTTAATTAATTTTTCTTCTGCTTTGGAATGAAAATGTATCTTTAATTTTGCCTCTCAAAGTGTTTGTGTTGAAACATTTGTTTTGAGAATTAGAGAAAATAATTGTTTGAACGATTTGAACAGTTGATAACAGGATTGGTTAGCTCCCCTTGTAAGATTTTCTTAATGGTCTTATCTGTAATGGGGATAGAGATGCTCACCTGAAAGCAAGGGTAGCTGTGCAGAAGTTTTGTATGTATCAGAAAGCATTTTATTAATTGCATATTAATATGAGTATAAACTTTCAATAGGTACTTGATATTCTTTCATAAGTAGGTAATGCAGATAATGCCAGGGTTTAGGAATGTATCAGTTCTGCTTTCCTTCACTACAAAAATGGGTCAGCTCTAATCCTCTCCCTGTGAACTTGTAGAACAGATTGATTCTTGCAGATAGCATGATGTTTCTTAAATAATCAATTTATTTTGGAGGAGAGAAGGCAAGAAAAGGGCTCAGCTATAAAATTAACTGTTTGCAGATATATGCTATGAAGGTAATAAAAATTTGAATGGGGATTCTGACTTTTCATGAGAGGCATGATGTGGATAAACAGCTTTTTCCAAGATGCCTTCCTCCTTTTCATTTAGTGCTTAGTCATTTGGTTTAATAGGGCTTGCTTCTTTTCACAAAAGTGTTTCCTAGTTACTATTAAGATTTTTTTTTCTAAACAAAAAAAAGGGAATTCTTCTTGGGTTAATGAACTTTCTTGGGATGAAAATGCCTTCTTCAGGATGAAACAAAAGAAAACATTCAACTTGGCAGACTCTTATTTCCGTAAGTGGGGGGTTTGGTGGGCTTGTCAGTGAATGGTTTGCTTTTTTCGTTTGGTTTTGTTGGTTTTGGCTTTTTTTTTTCCCTTGGGAATGGGTTGTATTGATTGTGTCTTTTGGGGTTTGTTTAGAGGGAGCTTTTTGCTACATGGCGGAAAGGCTTGCTGTGTGCAGGTTATTTGTTATTAAGGAATTTGTAATAATGAATAGCTAACAATCCCTGAAAGCCGAATATTTTTTTTCCTTTTCCTTTTCTTCAAAGGTATTAACGCATGTGTTTTCTGGAAATAATGTAGTTCTCTGAAAGCATGTTTGTGAGTTAGAATAAGGCTGAGTGTAGTTAGGGCCCTTGCTGGAAGCTTGGGAAATTTGACTCTTTTGAATTGGTAAAATTATGCAAGGAAATTGAAACAGTTCACATACTTGTGTCACTTTGGTACATTAGAAGTACTGGAAGTATTCAGCAGTACATCTGCTGTGCTCCTCTGGTGGCAACTGCTGTTTCTTTCGATTTCCATGTGTCATTTCGTCTTGTTTATATCTTCCACATTAGCTTTAATTTTACTGTAAGAATGCTTTATTAATGAAAAGTGCACTTTCAGATTCGCATATGAGAAATAATAGAAGGCCAGTCAGCCAGTTTTGTTTTCACCTGTTTCATTCTATGTATTTCTATTTTGTGCTTCCTTTCAGAAAACCACCCTGAAGAAAATTATGTGCATAAAGGGCTGCAGGCATTTTAATCTCTTGAGAGAATAATACAGTACAGGAGAAACATGCTCTAGTGCACAAAACAAGAATTCAGATAATGTGGGATTTATTCCCCATTCTGTGTTTATTTCCTCCTTTGCCTATGATGTTAGTAATGTCACTTTTGGTTTGGTTTTGGTTTAGATTTTTTTTTTATTTGCTTGTTTCTGCTAACTTTTCTTCAATCCTTTTTTCCAGAAAAATGCTTGAGGGTTCAACAGTATTAATTAATTAGCCACTGTGCTTCACAGAGGAGGGAGGATATCTGTAATATGGAGGTAACACGTGAGTTTGGCAGGCCAGTTGAAAATTAAGCTATAAAACTGCATGAAAGATGAATTCATAGAATGACTGGGGTTGGAAAGAGCCTTAAAGATAATCTAATTCTACTCCTCTGCCATGATAGTAGGCTAACTGCCAAATTAGAATCAACTTGCTCTTCGCTTCTGGGTTAACCTGAAATCTCTATATTCTACTGCAGAAAACCAGTAGTTTCTGGTCCAGAATCCGTTCCCAGTACTTTTAGAATACAGTTAGATTTAAATAATAGTGACAACATTGTGTGCTTCCACAGAATATTCAGTCGGTCTCTTGATACCGAATGAAGCAATAAAGCACAATTTCCCCACCTTGCATAAAGCTCACAATTATGCAAACAGTTTATTTTTAAAATTGTGACTAGGATATTTTTCGAACAAATGTTCTTTAAAGACCTTCGTAAAAATAGGTTGCTGAGTAGGTGGAATTACTGCTCAACACTAAATTGAGACTCAAAATTTATACTCAACAAACTGTTAAAAAAATCAGTTTGGAACCCAAAGTGATTTTGATTAAATATGAACAGTAAAATTTTAACTTTTTTATAATAAATGTTGGTATGGAATCAAATTATTAATTTTTTTAGGAAAGAACTCAAAGCCATACATGGTAAGTGAAAACATCAAGCCTCCAGAAACTTACTTTGCTGTACCCATGACAGCTGGTGCAGTGCTTTTTTACATTCATAGGAATACATGACAAATCCAAATTGAAAACCTGAAATGGGAAAGACCCTGCATTATTTCTTTCTCTTTGAAAACTGACATATTGAGTAGAAATTTGATTGTGGAAGCCAGTGATGTGTGGTGAGTCAAAAAAAAGAAAGGCAACCTCTTATGCTCTAGCATTGTCTTAGAAGAAAACTCATTGTCAATCTGAAGCTGTCACCAACTGATCATAGCTGACATGCATTTGCAGGGATTTGTCTTTGCACAGTCTTCAAAATGTTTGTGTGGTCAAGAGATTAAGGCAGAATGAGGAGACATGAAGGTCATCAATGCAGACAGTAGAAGAGTGATAAGTAGGTCCTGAGTTTCAAGATGAAGCGTGTATTAGTTTGAGCTGTAAAACCTATTTCCGAGCTTTTCTGTTTCTGGACAGGCCAGTTCAGATTACTGTTATTTTTTATTGGTACAACGTTGTGAAGTAGGTAGACATAATTAATATATGAAATGGTGCTGCTGTCAAAACCAATGGACATCACCAGAAATCCCATGAAATATGCACATTGTGAGCTTTCTTCCACAGTCCTACCAGCTGAGGAATATTTTTGTAGTTCCTATGTTACATGAATAATGTATCTCCTCGTGCTAGATAAAACGCTAAAGCATAGCAAAGCCAGTTAATTCTAAGTGACAGTGTGGCAATCAAAGTGGAAGTAACTTCTTGCGCAGTCGTTGCTGCTGACAGCAAGAGGTCATGCTGAAATAGAGCAAAGCTGCCTTATAAACTCTTCTGGAATAGTGTAAATTCCATATTGGAGAGTCAAAAAAAGTATGTTGAAAAAAAATAAGAGTAAGAAAGTTTTATGTGGCAATATTTAGCAATGGCTCTGTGAAGTACAGAAAATACTTCAGGGAGGAGAAAGTCGTCAGCTGCCTAAGATCAATGGTGCAATGGACTGGGTTTGTTTGTTTGTTTTTTCCATTTAATGAGCACATCAAGCCAGTTGGCATGAGTAACAACTACAAATATAGATGTGTTGGTCAGAGAGATGCCAAATTAACCTTGAATGTTTTGTTTGATTATGATTTCAGAAAGTGGAATACTGGTGGTGTTTAAAATTCAATATGCATTTGAGATTTTTGACAAAAGACATCAGAAGGTGAAGCTGGAAGTTCTTAGGAAGATGAAAAATACTGAGAATGTGTGCTGTAGAATGTAGTAATTTGTTCAATATTTATAGGTAGGCAAGTGATTAAAGGCAAGCAAAACCAAACCCTGAACCCCCTTAACCCCACATCCATTAATTTTTGTTGTTAAATTCCTGCTTATTTTTAAGTTACATTCAGAAATCTTCACTTCAGGAAACCTCAGCTAATGCAGAAAGCTAGTTGGAAATGTGATTCATGTAAATACGCAGAGCTCCACTCTTCTCAAGCAGAAGTTTTGTATATATGAATTTTGTGCACTTTTAGTGTAGATAAGTGTTAAGATTCAACTTTTACTTTCTGCAATTAGATATGAATGACTGAAAGTAAGTTTGAAAGCTCTTTTTGACAGTTAATCATTGTATATTTGTGGTAACTGAAAAAACAAATCTTGTTGAAAATACAGAGATTCGGTAATGATATGATTCTGTATGTATATTTGACTGGATTTGCTCTGATTTAAGTGCATATGGGCCGTAGATCCATAGTTTTTTGAAGTGGAATATTTGGCTCTTAAAAAATAAAGCATGCTTGGTATTATAGCAATGTATATTTCTAAAATGATGTTTTGGCTTTAATGTGCAAATGGATTATGTTTAAAGAAATTCTTGAAAGGCAGAAATAATTGTTTGCTGTGTGATGTCCACTTATAATGACTTTAGCATTGTAATATTCATAGAATCATAGAACCACAGACCGGTTTGGTTTGGAGGGGACCTTAAAGCTCATCCAGTACCAGACCACTGCCATGGGCAGGGACAACTTCTTCTGGAATAGATTGCTCCAAGCCCTGTCCAGCTTGGCCTTGAACCCTGCCATGGATGGGGCTGCCACAGCTTCCTTGAGAATATTAAATATGCATAGCTGAATACTACTTTGTCTGGTATCGCTCAAGTTAGAAAATATATGTACTTGATATACAAACATTTTCTGTTTATCCCCTTTCTCCTCAATGCACAGTTAAATATATATATATTTGTAGGTTAGATGAAGTGAGCAGATCCGTACACTACAGAACACAGGACTGTAGCTGTGCGGCCAGCTTATTTAGAAGCAGCTGGCATGCTGGAATCTAGAAAATAGCCAGGATTTTGTGATTTAGTCAGTTTCTTTTTCTTTTTTCTGTCTAGCGCAGCTTTCCATTAGAACTTCTGAAGAGTACGAGTCACTTTCTGATCTAGAGATCTACAGTGGGGTCATGTTTGACCCTTGAGCAGTCATTGTTCGTAAACTGTTAAGGGGGGGGGTGGCTGTTGGGAACCCTCCTCCAAGAAAAAAGATAAAAGCTGCAGAAAAATCTCAACCACACAAAAAAATCCCAAACCCAACAGAAAAAAAGCCAAGTAGAAGCATTCATAAAAACTAGATTTTTCTCTCCTGGAGTATTCTGAGATGTCAAAAAGACTTGCTTGTTCATTTAAAGATACAATTAGTTTTTCAAGTGAAGTATTAAAATATTGTGGTTTTGACTGGTGATTTCAAACATCTCCTCTCATGAAAAGTCATGTTTGTATACCATACTGTTAATTTATATTTATTTATTCCACCCAGAAGTTGTCAGATGTCATTACTATACTTTAGTATCTGGTATTAGCATACTAAGCAGCTTAATTAGGACTATATATATTAACATATATATATATAATATATACATTTTTACTAGGTGGGTTTTGGATGACATGTACATGTGTTGTTTTCCAGCTCTTTATGTCTTATATGGTTCTTTTTGCTAGTAAATGATATTGCTTAGACAGCAAAGAAGGTCTTAATGTGTTACCAATATCTCTATAACAGAAAGTCGCAAAAGAGAAGGATGCGCTGATGGGAGATATTATTAGGAAAATTATATGCAACCCTCCCTACTTGTGGGTGCTCATGCTTATTCTTCTTGTATGATGGTGAACGAAGTTGGTGAATGGTGAAGATTTCAAAGGAAGTGATATGCAAATACCGGGTGAACCACTCTGTCCCTTTTTTTGGGACCAGGTCTGTCAGAATGTGTGACTGTCCTGGGCTCTGCAGTCATTTTTCTCCTTCTTAGTAGCTGGTGCAGTGCTGTGGTTTTGAATTTCAGCCTGGGAACAGCGCTGATAACACCGATGTTTTTATTTGTTGCTAAGTAATTCTTATCCTGATCACAGACTTCTCAGTCTCTCCTGCTCTGCCAGTGAAAAGGGGCAGAAGAAGCTGCAAGAGCACAGAGACAGGACACCTGACCCAAACTAGCCAAAGGAGTATTCCATACCACAGCATGTCATGCGCAGTATAGAAACTGGAGGGAGTTACCCAGAAGACCCAGATTGCTGCTGGGGACAGGCAATTGCATTGTGCATTACTTGTGGTTATTGGTTTCTTTTCCTTTTCTGCTCTCAGTTTTATATTCTCTTCCCTTGTTGTTTCCCTTGTCATTATTATTGTTGGTGGTAGCAGTAGTGGTTTGTGTTATACCTTAGTTATTGGACTGTTAGTATCTCAACCTGTGGGAGTTGCATTCTTTCAGTTCTCCTCCCCATCCCTCTGTAAGTGAGGGGATGGAATAAAAGAGGGGGAGTGAGCGAATGAGTGCATGGTTCTGAGTTACTGGCTGGGGTTAAAGCATGACAGTGACCCGGCAGAGCTAAATACAGGCAAAAAAAAAAGTGCAACTATGGAGGATCTTTTAGTACAATTATTTTGTATCTGTGCAGTAGCTGTACAGTTTTTATTTTTGTCTAACAATGTAAGTAGACCTTTGGTTTGGATGGCCTGAAACATTACTGAACAAGAAGAGCCCTGTGCTAGCTATTTCTACAGGGAGATCTAGGACTACAAATACCTTGTAACTTTAGATCAGTCAGGTAGTGAGATTGTTCAGCTGTAAGCCAGTGTGTATTGTCATCACAGACGTGTCTGCTAGCACGTCACATAATGAGTGTTTTTTGTCTTCATGCTGACAGAGGCTACTGGGTTTTAAAGGAGTTGTACTCTGGTTTAATAAATAAAATTGCATTCTGATTCTAACAATGCTACATAGAGAAGTGAAAGCGCTTTGCATTCGAATGACTAGCAGGCAGGAAAATGAGTATTACTGAAATGGGTAGAAAAATCCACACAAGTGGTCTGCCTATTCAGTGCTATTCTGTAGGAAGGAATTAATATCTGGCATAATCGACTAAGTTCCTAAATCATGTTCTGTTTAGCAAAGCATAAAACCCAGGAACTGTAGAAGAAAAAAATATAAATTTAAAAAAACCCCACTAGTTGTATGAGTTGAGGGTGAGTTGTGGTGAGGGTTTTTTCCTCTAAAGAAGCTTGGACTGGATTTGTATGCCCCTGAGGCTTTTAAAACTTGTTATTCCCCAGCAGGCATTCTCAAAGGAAAAGACGAACTGTTATTTCATAAGTTGTACTGGTTCGGGTTGGAAGGGAACTTAAAGCTCATCCAGTTCCAAAACCCCTGACACAAGCAGGAAAACCTTCTGCTAGATCAGGTTGGAAGTGGTGTGAATAACAAACATGAACGTGCAATTAAGTAGCAGGGAGAATTCCCTTAATGGTACAATAAAATAGGAATTAAAAAATGGTCTGGCTTTACTTTCCTTATTTTTGCTGATGTCAGTGGAATTGGCCCCATGCACAGAGTTCTACATCTCTTTATCTTATACCTGCATTATAATCATGAAGTTCCATGTGAAGAAACATAGGATAGGACTTTGAGTATTTTTATTCTTGGCTCAGTGAAGCTGAGAGAGGAAAGCTTCTACAAGTGCAAACTACAGCTAAGAGAATGTGAAAACCAATACATGAAGTTTGCACATTCATTTTTCTTTTTCTGTTTTAACCTCTGTAGGGAGAGCAGATTCACAGAACCATGCAGGTAGGTAGTGCTATAAATCAAACCAGGACTAGGAAAGAGCATTCCCAGAAATGCTCAAAATTTCAGGATCTGTCTTGATATTATTCTAAGGCACTTGTCAGGGCATTCATTGCTCCTGGATTGTATCACCACCTCCCATAATAGCTCACACCACTTTCTAAGCCAAAGGAATTTAGATACCAGTGCAATTGGACCACACAGTCTCTTTTTGGGTAGGCACTGAGACTTGTAAAGGTATAGTTTACCCCAGCATAGCAATGAGTTCTCTTAAGTATGCAATTGGCTTCATATGTAAGTTACCATTTTACAGTGTGGAGGATTTCTCCAAGTTCCTTCAAACAGTAAAATTAAACTGAGCAAGTGGCTGTGCTGGCTGAGACACAATACCTCATTTCATATGAGCATCTTCTAACAGAAAAGCAATATATGTAATCTCGGCAAGCTTTCCTGGGAGCCCAGATTATCTCCTTACCCCTTATTTGTCTCAACTTTCCTGTCTCAGATAGAGCCTTAGTCGTTGTTAATACGGATGTTAGCTTTGAGGTGGGTGGTCTGACTGTGCAACTGAGGTGATTTCTTCTGTTCAGCTTGTGATTTTGGTGGAGCAGCAATATTTTTAGGCACTAATACAGCATCTGGGGTGTAATAGCATGCGCGATTTCCTTAAACAGTAGTACTAGTACATGGGGTTGAGACAGCTGTGCATGGAATTTATCTTTTATAGGTAATGATAATTTTTTTTCACTCATATGACAATTTCACTTGCCTTTATAACAGTAGGGTTTAATTCATACAAACCCTCCAAATAAAAATTCAGTACACAGTGGTATACTGACTTCTTTAGCAAAACTCTTTGAAGACTACTTACAGAGAACACACCACATTTTCATCACTCCCAGTATTACTTTGGGATAGAATTTCACTTGTAGCTATATGTTATACACACTGTGTAGGAAAGAATGAAGTATTTGTAGGTTTAAATCCTTTAATTAAGAGCAGTTTGGGCCAACCTTTTTAAAAACAGGAGGCAAGTGCAGGATACTATATATTGAGGTGGAATATGCTCCGCAGTGGAATGATAAAACTGTAACACAAAATGTGTTTTTATAGTTATAATGCACATAAAAGTTCCTGCATGCAGCTGCAAACCTGGGATTCTGTACAGAATCTGTTCCAGTCTGATAACTTAAAATGATAATATACTAGATGTATGACAGTTCATTATTTCTGATTGAGGGTTCTCAGAATTTTCTCATGGCTGTGGTTTACAAGTATTGGCTTTGGTAATGGGGGTGGATTTTGTTACTTTTTTTTTTTCTGGGGGGGGTTGTTTTGTTTTAAACTAACCTAGTAAAAATGAAGGTACTTGTTATGTTTCCATTTGCTGCTAGAATCAGCTAATATTTTTTACTTGAAAGTACTACAAATGTTAGTTTATTAAGTGCTTAATAAACCGTCCCCATTAATACTAGTATACATTAAGATAAGAAGAATTTAGGACTGCTACTCATTAAGAACAATGCATGTTTTTAGGTAGCCGAGGTTGCAAATTAATAGTCTTCTGCAATAAAATTATTTTAGAACTCTATGGCCTTTCATAAGCAAGGGAAGTGTAATTTTTGTACATGCTCTATGAAATAGAACACTTCTTAGGTAGTGGAGCTATCGCTGCAGCTTTCAAAGGCTTTAGAAAGAAGAATGATTGCTAGTCATAAAAATAATGTTAAATTTTTTTATCTACTTACTGATAATTTCATTGTAAAAAAGACATCCTTTTAATCACTTTTGATCAGTTTGCTTTACTACATAGGGTAATTCAGTTGATATTAAGAGACATGATTCCTGTTCCTAGCTTTGCTAGGGACCTTCTATCTGACTTTGAGCAAGTTACTGCACTTGTGTATCCCTCTTGCCCCACTTCTAATTTCTGGTCCATTAAGCAATGTAAGGCAGAAGTAGTTACTTTTCATATTATTTGGTAGTGTGCCTTTCAATGTTAGTATTTCAATCCTCTGGGCAATAGTGTTGCAAAAATAAATAATAGACTGTAATAATTAAATTGTAGATGATAAAACAGAAAGAATACTTGAGCTGTTACTTTTTAGGAACAAATTATAATTGAACCTTTATTTTACTTCTACTATGTTTATTAGAAATATTTCTTTTCCACCTGTTTATCTGCAAACCTTGATTATATGAAAAACCAAATCAGAAATTAATGGCTTTAATCTCTAAGGCTTGGAAATAACAGTACATTTATCAATGAGACACCTTATTCCAGTGATGATGGTGTTGCATTTGTCCAATTAGATTTTGCTTATCTTCTGAAACCATATAAACTTTGCTTATCTTAAATTATGGACTAGACCAGCTCAGCTGTAGTTGTAACTGCTCTTTGTTCTCAGCTTTATGAAACACAAAGTCATTAAAGAGATTAAAACTCAGATTATGTTTTCAGCATGGGCTGAATATCTTCCACAGAGTATCTTGAAAACTCTTTGACTTATTTCTAGCAAGTGCTTCTTCTAAATATAAACTGCTGGTTGGTAAGACAAATGCAATAACATTATCAGAAAATAGGTTAAAAGCAGTACTTCCTTAGTAACAAATTTGAGTAGACTTTATATAGTTTTCACGGCAATGTAGTTAATTTATGGATTTGACCTGATTAAGTTCCACTCCTATTTTTCCATCATTTAGATGTTTGAGTGTTGTTACAGGTAATCTTGTTTCCCAAATAGTAAAATAACACTCATTCAGTCAATTATGAAAATAGATTCAGTTGTACAAGTGTATAATACTGTAGAATTATCTGTAAACTCTTCTTAAACGCAGGGTCTGTCCTATTTCCTGTTTGTTCTACTGCCTATCCGTATTGCCTGCATCAAATTATTCATGTGAAAATTCCTTAGGAAAAGCAATTTGTGAATGACAAAATGTTCTAGTTTACTCTGAGGTGCTCTCTGGTATGTGTTCTCTCGCTCTGTAGGATGTCATTAGACAACTTCTACATAAGCACACCAAGGCTGGAAAGTCTCTGGTTGTTTTTTTCTTGACGCGCTTGAGTGAGAGGAGAGGGAAATAACATACACCAACTAAAGCAGCATGGTGGTGGAAAGTCTTAAGGGCATGCTGCCTGTCACTTAAGTGACAGAAAACTTAAGGTGAATATTGTTGGAGCACAAAACCCATGTAGCACAAAGAAAATATTTTTGTTTATTCATAAGCAAGTTTGCCTTAGCAGGTGGCTGAGACTGAGGTATGACTTTTTGTCCAGCATGGATTTTAAAGGAAAAATAGCAGAAATAGTGTAGTAAGAATAATAGCTTCAACTACACCTGCCCCTTTCCCCACTCTCCTCCCTCCCCCACATAACTAGATGTTATTGGATTGATAGTGATGATAGTGATGATATTAGTGGATTGATAGTGATGATTAGTCAGTGAGATAATCTCTAACGGTAGTTGTTTCTTGGCACAGATAAAATTCAGACAATTTCACCCTTGAGAGTCAGGCCTGAAACACTGAAAACATCAATAAATACTGGAAGTTAAGACTAATACTCTGAGTAGCAGAGGTGAAGGATGAAAAGAGCCGATGGAGATGAGGGCTCAGGATGTGCTATTTCATGATCGGTAAGCAATTAATGAACATAATGGAGCAGTGCATCCAGAGCCAGGCATTGCCAAAAGCGACAAATGCAGGAGTTAAAAGCATATTGCTTTTCTTGTTAGGTTTTTTATTTGTTTTTGTGGTGTTTGTTGTTTTTTAATCAGTTTGATCAGAAGCTAGTAATACATTATCATCATCAATGTCTCCATTTATCTTTGCTTAAGAATATTTGAAATTAATAACATGAGGAGAAAGAAAAGCAAACAGGGAGAAGCCTGACCTACTAATAACCACACACTGCCGTAAAGAAGGATCAGGAAAATTGATGCTGTGAAAGGAGAAAGACAAAATTGCCAGCATAAATGTGTGCTGCTTAATGACTATGAAAGACACAAATACTCCTAGGGAATTTATATGAAAGCACTTTGTAAATAACTGTAGTGGGTTGTCCTTTCACTCTGGAGAATACTTGTGCATGGTTTTATATATTTTTCTTGTTTTCTGTTGTCTTCATGGGTTAGTGTTCCCTACGTGGGATTTTGTCAGATGCCAGATTTTGTGCATGGACATAATTTGGAAACTTCAGAATAGTTTATGGCATGATACGGAAGACTTCTTCAAGGCAGGAATTTTCTATGCGTTTCCAGCAGCAGAATGATACACAGGCGCAGTGTCAGTGTTAGCACCTGTATTGTCAATTTTGAAGAAGTATCAACTCTTTCTTTTTGCATGAATGTTTATTAGATTCTGGTGAAACATACCTTATTTCGTGAAATGCAACACCAACATTTTAATCACACCTGCAAAATAAAATGGTTTTTCTGATTTCTGTATGTGCTGGCTGCAAAATGCAGGTTGTGGAAAGTAAGCAAAGTGGAATTTATGAACTATTTCTGTAAATGCTGAATCTGTTCCAGAGGTCCAGTTTATTTAATGTCAAGGCATGTTTGACGATCTCTTCTTAGCATCCTCTAAAACCTATTCTAAAAAAGGTTGCACACTCTGTCCAACCATCTATGATGCATGATAAATTTTTTTTCTGGGTACCATAAAAGGAAAAGGAAGCTTTGTGAGATTTTCCAGACTAATATTATTTTCCCAATGCCTTCTGGTTTGTCCTTACTCCAGAGCGTGAGTTGGAGTAATCTTATAGCGCTCTTACATGCAGGTAACATTTAGCTGATACTGATGTAGTTTATTTTGAATGGAGGGGAGGACTGATCTGATTGGAAGATATGTTCATTTACTGATTGTCCAGATGAGACCAGTGATAATGGATAACTGTTGCAAGGTAAATCAATTAATCAAGAGAATAGTTATAAGTTTTTATAAACCTGAAAATTAGGCATGCAGCAGTTCATCCCTAAGTATTAGAGTTTCATGAAACAGGAATTCTTAAGTTGAGCACAAGAATGTAATTTGGCTTTAACTGTTGGTCTGGTCTTGAAAAAGTTTCTGACCTTTCATGAAAATCTGTAGTGTATTCACAACAAAATAAGGTTTTTTTTTTTAAATTCACCACCACACATTTTTAAGCAAATATGTAATTATTTTACCTTCTGCTTATCACTCTTTTTGGATTATGTTGGGAGCATCTCATTTGGAAGTTAGAAGGTACTAGACAAAACATTAATCTCTAACTATGCAGTTTTTGTAATTTGAAACATGCAGCCAGGCTGGATGAGACTTTGAGCAACCTCCTCTGTCATTCTATGATTCATTCATACTGTGACCATGTATGAGATTAAACTTGGCATTAGTGTCATAAAAAATAAGCAAAATGTAACAGTAAAGTTTCATTCAGTTTAGATACAGATTCTTAACTAATTTTTAGCTTTGACTATGATATTAACGTCCTCATTAATCTCTACTATTTACCTAAAATCACTGTCTTTTTTTTTTTTCACCTAGTCATTTGCAAGGAAATTGATGAGAGGAAGAGATTTTATCTTAAACATACTGAAGCATTTTTCATATATGCTAAACTGCTCTTGGCTTTACCCGAATTATTCATTCATTTGTTGTTGCAAGGGGAGTGGTTGATTTCTGAAGTGAAAGGACAGCTGACTGGATTGAAATTCCTTAAGTAGTAGCAGTGCTACTCTTTTGAATCAGCAATTTTGTGAGTAGCCAGACCTTAATCTAATATCAAAAGTGTCATGCTTCTGTTTTCAGTAGAGCATTTCCTTATATATGCCTCAGTGTACTTGCTTACAAGGTGTATTGAGGAATAGATCTGGCTGAATTTTTATCCAGACCCTGCTCCTCTCTTTATGTGACTGCACGTAACCACTACAGTTGGCATAAACAAGAAGAGAGTCATGTGGTAATTGATAGTCTGTCTTAAACTTATTATAGGTGAAACAAGTAAGGAAGAGTTGGTCCTTGATGTTGTCTTTAAGTCGCTAAGCTAACCAATGTGACATTAAGGTCCATGTACGGACCTGGCAAATGAATTCCAGCTCTGTTTCCAGTGCTAAATGTTGTGATGCATTTCACCTGAAATGAGAGGAGCAAAAATTTTCAAGACATGTTTATCATGTTGTAGCTACTGGAGCATACTTGTGTGTAGTATTAAATTTTCCTTTCTGTACGTGCTTACATTTCATATAGAGAGCTCTGTGGATAGCAGTATGATGCCTGATGCTCTCTGAGCCTTATGGTGTTCCCCCTTTCCATCTGCACCAAGTATCAGGGCTGTACTGTTGGTTACTGAAAACAGAATGATTTGGGCGTTTGTCAGTGCCTAGAAACTGAAAACTCAAGGGCCTTGCAACTGAGTACCTGAAATTTGTACATTACACTAACAGAATATCACCGTCTAGATGAGAATACTCAGGTAATAAAGATTCATTTATAATTAAGGTTTCATTTAGACACACTATAGCCAATTTCTTTAGTTTTATTAACTGTCAAGTCAACGGTTTCTAAATTTAAATAGACCTTTTCTAAGGTTTACTACTAAGCCAGCATATTGATACTGCAATACATGCCAGAACATTAGTACCGATACAGACACGTAAGCAAAGAATTAGTGAGGGATTTTATTCTTCTCATTCAGATGGAAAGCAACATTGTTAAAATACTTTCTATAACTGTTCAGAAACCTGCAAAGCTACAGTTAGTAGTAAAAGCCCTGTGTATCTATTACACACAATACCGTAAAGATTCATTTTCTCCCTGCTTTATCTGTCAGCTCAAATTAACAGCCTGTTAGTTTGTCTATGATAAATGCACTATATTTAATGTAATGGGACAGTCCCTTAATTTGAGGACCTAGCATGGTGTCAGCCTAAATCTCCTTCAGCTGATTTAATTAACAAAGCTCCATGTTAATCAATTTGCAATTAAACTTTCAGTCTAGTGCTAGAAAAAGAAACCCTTAACAAAAAAAAAAATAGAACTGGGCCATTGATAGAAGTAATTTATATGCTTTTTTTTTTTTTCAGTGCATGTGTTAAACAGTTGATGAATTATTTAACACTAGGTGTCTGTAACAGATTTACAGATTTTAATGAGCTTTCCTAATTTGACTTCCCATACTAGGTTGTACTATTTCTTGCATTTTTATTAATTGGAAAGGGTTCATTAGCAAAAAATATTCATTGATATATTATCTCTTACAAATGATGGCACTATTTTTTTTCCATATTCAGTGATTTATTAACTCAGTGATGCATAAAAAGATAGTTTTTTATTTTTATTTCCTGTGGACTAAAATTATTAAACTAGTTTACTGCTTCCTTTGTGAGGAGTAAAAGTGGGATTATTTTGACTACAATTTTCAAAGTTCTTGTCTGGCCTCAAACCACGACAACGTGTTAATGTTAAGGAATACAGGAGCCAATTGTAGGTGCTTCCTCTTAGTTGCTGCTTTTCAAGCTCAAAGGTACCAAGTTCTACACGCTGCTGCCTGGAATTGTTGATTTATGGGAGGACATAAGTTCTTCCTGGGATGCTACTTTCCTGCCGTAAAAGTAGCCCCTCTGTCTCAAAACCTGCCTTGACTCTCTCAGTGGGATACTCTGGGCCCTTACTGTAGTTTGTGACATCTGTGGACTACAAAGTGTGCACTCACGGGGTGGATTTATGTTCCTGTGTAACATTCAGTGGTGCTGGTGCTTTACTGTACCCCAGGCAGACTGGACGTAGTATTTGCTGATTTATGGGTTCTGTTCCCTCCCTCTCCTGCCCCTTTATTACTGACTCTTTGTAACTTCTTCCATAGGTGAAGTTTTGTCGCCTTTTTGTGTGTGTGTGTATTATTTTTTTTTTTGTGGGCTTTTTCTTTTTTCTGTTTCTTTTTTTTTTCTCTGTTTTTGAGGGTTTTTTTGTTTTATTTTTACTGCTACCTGTGACACTATGACTCGAATCTGTCTTGGCTGATGTGTGCGAAGGAAACTCATTACATTGCTTTTTTAGAGATTTTTTATTTTCTTTTGCCTTTCAGACATATGGTGTATGCCATATATGTTCACATTAGAAAATATGAATTTTAAAATACGAATTATATATAATGTTGGAAAATTTACTGTTAATTTTAAAATAAATCTCTACTTTTAAGCTCTTATCAGTTTTGATATAACTACTTTGAAGAACTCACAGCTGCTACCATCTCTATACTAAGTCCTCCTATTGAATGTAACTATATTGGTGGAAAAATGAACTATCAATCAAATGTGTTTTAATAACATTTTGTAGCTTTTTTAAGTTTCACTTTGATGTTCCAGTTTAAGTGAACATTTGAAATAATCCAGCCTGTATATTCTTGTATAGATTTACCTCAGTAAGTTAGTTGTTTTAGGACTTTGTGTGTTTGTAAATGATGAGAAAGGAGTTAAATACAAGAAAATAACTCATAGAAAATAACAGAAAGAGGTGGTAACAGAACCGCATTTCCTCTGACTATTATAGCTACACCTTCTCTCTCTGATGTAGCCTGCCTTTTTTGAGCATATGTTTTCCTAACATAAGGGCAGTCATAATTACTGGGATGTGATACATGGGAGAGTGAATTAATGCAAGCTCATTACTTGCAAAGAGCCCTGATACTTGGAAAACGCACAACTCAACATGTGCTAAACTGGGATGTTCCACCAGATTAACCATATGCTTCTTATTTTGCTGATCTGAGATTAACTGGGGATTTGAACATAATGTAGTTCACAGTTAAAATAAATCCACTCATAGAAGCTGTATGCACACCTGGAACGTATGAGATTTTTTATTTCCATGATGGATGACCGTCTATCTGTATCTGAAATGGGGAAAAACAGACTAAGTGTATACAGGTGTGAAGAAATAGGATAATTTGTGCAGCTCAGAGCTATACTTGCTCAGGTTTCTTTGGTTTCATTGGGTATATCCAAATCAAACTAGGAGTTTGCTTGTGAATCAGTAGTGCGAATCAAAATCAAATTAAGTACTACTCCTAAGATTTCCTGTTATGTCACATTTCACATCACTCAGATGAACAGAGGATTTCCTCATTTAGGGTTTATTTCTCAGACTTGTGCTTGTTATAAATCCAGGGTTTCCTGTATAATGAGCGATGTTTCCATGATCGTTTATCCCCTTCCATAGATATTTTCTTTTTTTTTTCCTTTTGGCAGGGGGTTGGATCAGCAGCTCTGAGGCACAGAAATTTGCTGGGAATATGAAGCAATGCCTTCAAAATCCAGGACATGCTCTTAGTATGAAACCATGTTAAGGCAGTAAGAATATCCTGGAAGAACCAGTTAGCATGGTACGCTTAGAAGTTGATTGCTGAGCAGATACAATCTCCTGATCATGTGTTTGTAGCTACTATGTAGGACCAAATTGCAGCTACCAGCCGTGATCACATAGTTGAGCACTTACCAGATGGAAAGGTTTGGCTATTACTGCCAATTACTGAAATTACTGCCAAAATTACTGAAATTACTGCCAAATTACTGAAATTTGAAACTGTTTCAATGAGATAGAAAATCATTTTACTTTCCTGACCTGCACCCCAGCATATTTCTGCAATTCTTTTCCTCTCTTCTTAAAAATTGTAGGTTTTAAGAACTAGATTATATCCACAAAACAAGGTCCAGTGCAGCGTCAAACCAAGAAACCCAGAAAGAGACAATCAAGAGATAACATGTGGGAGAATTGTTGCATATTTTTGCTATGTGATAAAATAATGTTGAGAATTCTAGGTGAACTTTGGAACTTGTTTGAGGGGCAGAGCTGCTGACCAGGATGCAGTGCTTTCAAAACCACAGTCCTTATATTTGCCTGGTGTGGTATACTGTTGTGCAAGGTCTGTATTAAGAGTTGTAAGGATCTAGGCAAATGTTTTGAAGTCTTGTTGTACTGCATGTTACTTGCTTTGCCTTGAATCTGGCCAATGTCTCTCGGTAGTATGTTCCTAATGCCTTGTCCTGGGTCCTCCCATGCTCACCATAGGAGCCACCAACCATCCAAAGCCCATCTCCACAAGCCCAGATGAGCTCATTTACATTGCCCCTCAGGGCATTTTTAATAAAATAAGGAATATTCCCTGAACTTTATGGGTACATCACTCTTGCCAAACTCCTCAGGGCCTTCTCTCATTGTAGAGGTTTACGGGCCAGTCATGCTGAGTCAAGGACTCACTTCAGGCTGCACTTTTGCACCTTATTAGCAAGAACTCCTCTGCTTGTTTGGTTTAGCTGGAAAGGCTTAATGAACGCTAATGATCAAAGGAGTTGATTCCTTATTTTACGTAGTGTTTCTGCTGTCATTTATAGTGCTAGTAATATAGATGAGGTTGAGCCATATTGGTGAAATTTGATTTGAAATTTCTCTACACTATAACTTCTCAGTTAAATTAATCTATCCATGAAAAGCTCAACCCTTTGCTCCTATTTATATTAAAATAACTGGAGAAAAGGCATTCATTTTCTCAGAAGGCTTTAAAACCTTTAAAACCTTCTCAAAAGGCTTTAAAACCTTCCATTCTACTTTATAAACTTAATGTATTTAATTATTAATTTTGTTTTAAATTCTCTTACAATTTTCAAAATGACCTAACTATTTTGTAATTATGTTACTTTTTCATCTCTTTGAAGAAAGTTATATTTAGATGGTAATACAATTATTCCAAGCTGCTAAGTAAAAAAAAGTTACTTAAATATTGTAATGAAATGTAGGGTAGAGTCTAGATTCATGTTTACAACACCCAGACATAGTACTTACTTTTTTTCCCACTTGTGGTAAATGGCACTGGAAAAACACTGAAGGAGAAGCCTTAAGTAGCTTTCATGGTGTGAGTTGTTTTAGGGACATCTTTCTGCAGAAGGACATGGACTGGTTCTGGATCTCCTGGAGCTTCCCTCTGTGTTTTGGGGGATTTTTCTAGTAATACCTAGAGACCAGGTACATCAAGTGAGTCAGCATCGCTGAGCACATTTTCCCATTCTTATTCTCTTGTACAGTGCTGCCTGGTCTTACATGATACCAGAATTAACTAGATTTTTTACCTGCACTTTTACTTGAGTAACTTGGAAACATTAATGTAAACATGTCATGTTGGGGTAAAAGGTACGAGATACATCACTGATAAAGCAGTTGCTACAGAACAGCAAATTGCTGAGGTGTCATACTGTCCTGGGTTCAGCAGTAGCAGTCATTTTTATTCCTTCTTAGTAGCTGGTGCAGTGCTGTGCTTTTGACTTTCAGCCTGGGAACAGTACCAATTTGTAGCAATATTGGTTGCCCCTGCATGCAATGGGAAAAGCAGAAAAGAGGCAAGAGAGGTGAAGCAAGATGAAGAAACTATGTACTCACCACCAGGGACAGCATCTGACCAGGATTTATTAGGATGTGAATCTGAGGAAGAAGAGGAAGAAGAGGTGACGTCTTGACCCCAGGCCTCAACTGAGCTACAGAATATGCAAACAACTTTTATCTGTCAGCCAGGGGAGCACAACATCACCTGGTTGCTCTGTTGCAAACTAGAAGGTAGGGAAGCCAAGCAGCTGGGATTACTTGCTAGGGAAGAGGGAATTGACAAAGCAATTGCAAGAGAGAAACGGTCCCTCAGCCTTTGGAAGCAGCTCTTGGCAGCTGTGAAAGAAAGTTTTCCATACAAGGACGATGTTATGAGTTATTCAGCCAAGTGGACTACTCTAGAGGAAGCCGTCCAGTCTCTGAGGGAATCAGCCATTGTAGAGATGATCTAGCACATCATGCTGAACACCAGGGGTGCACCCATAGGTACAGATGAAGACGAATATATACGACCCATGTGGCAGAAATTTACACAGAATGCACTGTCATGTGCTCACTTATTGGCAACAGTAACCAGAAATGGCATAATACCACCAACAGTGGATGAAATGATTCATAAACTCCAAGAGTTTGAAGACAGTCTCACCCCTTCCATCAGCTGTGAAAAAACTGTCCCATCACCTCAAACAATTGAGAGATGATCCATCTGATCTATCCAGTTCCTCATGTGTACCAACACACATCTCAGCTATTAATAAAAGGCGTCCTACTGTTTCAGAGAGAAGATATAGAAGGTATATGCCACAGGCAACGCTGTGGGATCACAGAGAAGATATGACAAAGTGAGGTGGAAAGCCTACTTCAGTTTTGGAGGAATGGGTGCATGAATTGAAGGGGAGAACAAAGGTCAAGGCTGATCACCCCATGAAGGCTGCGGCTTCAGTCTCTGGGGAGCAGGTTCCCAGATGGAGTGGAAGAGCCGATTTTACTTCAGCTCCTGTGATAAGGAATAATTCCTGTCAACAAGACGTGAGTGACCAATGTGATGACTGTTAGAGAGGCCCCGCCTCCAGCCACGTGGAGGTAGGGGACAGTCAGATTTACTGGACTGTGTGGATTAAATGGCCTGGCACATCAGTCCCACAGAAGTATAAGGCTCCAGCAGATACCGGTGCACAGTGTACCCTGATGCCATCAAGCTGTCAAGGGGTGGAACCCATTTATATTTCTGGAATGACAAGAGGATTGCAAGAGTTGATTGTACTGGAAGCTGAAATCAGCCTGACTGGGAGGGAATGGCAAAAACACCCCATTGTGACTGGTCCAAAGGCTCCATGCATCCTTGGTATAAACTACCTCAGGAGAGGGTAGTTCAAAGATCCAGAGGGGTACTGATGGGCTTTTGGTATTGCTGCTTTGGAGACAGAGGAAATTGAGCAGCTCTCCACGTTGCCTGGTCTCTCAGAGGATCTTTCTGTTGTGGGGTTGCTGAATGTCGAAGAAAAACAAGTGCCAATCACAACAACAGCAGTGCACTGGTGGCAATATCACACCAACCGAGATTCCCTGATTCCCATCCATAAGCTGATCCATAACCTGGAGAGTCAATGAGTGATCAATAGGACCCACTCACCCTTTGATAGCTCCATATAGCCAGTGCAAAAGTCTAATGGAAAGTGGAGACTGTCACCAGAGGAGGAGGTGATGCATGCTTAAGAGGCCCCACCATACAATGAACTGTCAGAAAGTGAAAAGCATTATGCCTTCTTTACTGATGGGTCCTACTGTATTGTGGGAAAGCATTGGAGATGGAAAGCAGCTGTGTGGAGTCCTCGATGGCAAGTTGCAGAAACTGCTGAAGGAGAGGGTGAATTGAGTCGGCGAAAGCCATCCAGCTGTCCTTGGACATTGCTGAATGAGAAGAGTCGCCAGTACTACTGACTCATGAATTGTGGCAAATGCCCTGTGGCAATGGAAGCAAAGCAGCTGGTATCGCAGAGGTAAACCCATCTGGGCTGCTGCACTGCGGCAGTATATCGCTAATAAGAACAACCAACAAGTGGATAAAGCTGCTAAGATTGAAGTGACTCAGATGGACTTAGATTGGCAACATAAGGGTGAATTATTTTTGGCACTGTGGGCCCATGACACTTCATCAGGGCAGAGATGCAACATACAGGGCTCGTGATCGAGGGGTGAACTTAACAATGGACAATATTGCCCAGGTTATTCATGAGTGTTACTTTTTTTTTTTGTTTTGTTTTGCTTTTTGGTTTGTGGGTTTTGTGGTTCCCTCCCCCTGTTTCATTTGTGTTCACTTACGTTTGTATTGTCATAATCTCTTACGGTAGGCAATGAAAAAATAGGGTGTAATTAGTAAGAGAAAACAGTGCTGCAGGTCTTGCCTGGAAAAAAGAATCCTCTTCAATATTTTCAGGTTGCTCAAGATCTTTTCTGAGCTGCTTTTGATCTGTCCTTCTCTTCCTTTATGTTCTTTTTTTCACATAGTTCAGTACCTATGGCAGAAATCAACCAACTAAAAGAGTCTGCTGTTCATGCCTACTGCCACTGTAATGAACTGTGTAGAAATATTAATAACTTTGATGCTTTCATTTTGACTCATGCAGTAGCGCTGCTGCTTTCATTCTGTCACTAGTCTTCCTGCTGTTTAATTACCTCTCAGTCTTTTCTCCTGTTAAAGTTGCTTTACTTCTCCAGGGCCATGTAGGTGACGTTACCATCCAATATGATGGTTTGTATTCTTGGCACCAGGACTCTATTATTTTGGCATGTTCTGTGTCCAGGGACTGATGGGAACATCATTAGTGGTTTCCAGACAAGCACCTAGCCTGTAGGTCAAAAGGCTTAGACAGTCCAATTCCAGAGGAATATGATCAAACTGGTGTTTCTTTGATGAAATAGCTGACAACAGGCATGTATATATTTGCATATTGATTCTTACAGGAGCCATTATTATTGAGGGGGAATGTCCTGTCTGAATTTGAGAATAACATTAAGGTGCCTCCTACACTGAGTATTTTTATTCATGTCAGCTAAACACAAACCCTTTAAATCAGAAAATTGCCAGTAACTGCACAGAAGTGTAATTATAAAGTGTGAGAGCATAAAAGAAAAGCAAACCTCCTTCCCTCATTTTGTGCATTTGGCTTTAAAGCTTGTGGATATTCATCATTCATATAGATGAAAAAGTATGTTTAAAACCTAGGATTTGCATACTCTGAGCATCTCAGTGTTTTTGTTTTAGCTTTGTCACCATTTCTGGAGAGAAAAGAAATCAAACTAGGCTAACTAAGAAATGCTGAATGAAGAATGCCAAAAAATTTTACTTCAGTATTTTAGATCAAAAGCAGAAGCTTTGTTTAGGTGAAGATAACATTTAGTAAATGTGGCTCCTTTGCTTCAATAGCTATGGGAAATGAGTGGGTTTTGCATTTGGTTTTGGTTGTGTTTTTCTTTCCTTGCAAGCACTATTCTTCTGTTAGCTCATTTAACCACTTTCCCAAAACTATTAATTCAGGGATGGTTGAGAGCAGCAGAGTGAATGAGATATCTCATTTTATCTCTTGATGCTAGTATTACACTTTAGCTGTTGTTTTCCAGAGCAGACTGCTGTTATTGTTTTAGTTTTAAATTAATTAGAGAAAAGCTCCCATCACCTATAACAACTGTGCTGCTCTACATTGCTCCAAGGCCCTGCTTGAATTTATTTTATGCATCTATGGTTTAAAAGAAAAAAAAAATAAATGATAACAGCAAAACATAGGCCATATGTAAGGTTGATAGCTCGTATGTTAGAAGAAAGGCAATGCTACTATGCTTGGACAAACATTCTTTCTATGTTTTTAGTCTAGAGAAAGAACAATAGTTATGAGCTCCTCAGATAAGAGCTTTCAAGTGAAGATCTTGTTTGGGTGACAGATAATTGTAATTGTCTTTACCACTTTTTTAATGGTGGTGTGTATTGGACAGGTTAATAACAAAGTTCTGCAGAATTCAGTAAAAGTTTTCTACACGATTCAGTAAAAACTTTTACTGTGGAATATTGTGGAGAGAAAATATATATATCTTGAGGGACTTGGAAACCTTGTATCTTTGATTTTATGCTGACTGCTATTCTTTGTGAGGTTTATTTTCATTGTAGTCCCTACATTCAAGTGAAGGAAGACTTGACAAAGTGAATGTGTGGAGGAGGGGAAAGACTTTATTGTCTCCGAGACTAATGGGCTTTATGTTTAACAATATCAGTGACAGCTCTTGGGCTTTGTGTCAGCTCAAAGTAAATAAAAATCCAGGCTGATTTAAAGGCATGGAAATTCTCCTTTCACAGGTGTATAACTGACTGCACAAAGTAAAGAACAGTGGAGATTGTCTTCCTTCTCATTTAATTCCTATTCATTTACTGAGACCTTTTTAGTAACATTTACTGTTTCCAGTATAGCATCCCATTTCTGAAAAAGGAGTATCTATATGTGAGACACAGAAGCTGCTTCAGGCCCATACCCAAGGAATATTTCTTGAGTCTCTTTGGAAGATAAACTGCACAGTGCTGTGCATCCGTGTCACTTAGATTTGAAAAATATGAGCAAGCGTGACTTCTGTACATCCATATTTAGGCTTCAGAGTAGGAGAATATTATTACAAACCAAAAAACCTTTCATGAAGCATTTAAGCAAACATAAAATACCCACCCATTTTTAGTAGTGTGTGAGAACAAGTTCCTTATGAATCTGTTTACTTCCAGTTTTTTGCCTTTTTTATCCTGATCTGGGGAACAGCTTCTCAGAAGCAAGCTAAGAGGTGTGAGTGGTCACTGCAAGGGGAAATAAAAATACAGCACTAATGAATATTTTCAAAGCATTCCACTGCAATTTGGAACCTTGCTTTCTTGATTTATTTCTTTATCCCAGCTTTTTGTCTTCCATGTTTTCTGGAATGACTAGATATTGAAGACAGCTATTTATTTTGTAGTCATTCACCTCTGTTTTGTAGTCATAAAAACAACCCTTTTAAAGTTCCAAGATATTTAATGACTGAAATCTGTTAAAGGGACTGTCAATTTTTTTTCGCTCAGGTTGCTCAGTGATTGCCTTTAATCTCTACTGCAAATCCTTGGAAATGCTGATCAGCAAGATGAATAGGATGGAAAATTGGGTATTTGCTTTCTGAAGTGTTACCTTCAGATTTGTGCATTGGTGAGAGATACGTGCTTGCATAGGCAAATAATCCTCCAAAACGAGAAGCAACCCTCAAATTTGTTCTCTATGTTGGAACACAATGTGTGTTTTTACTCCTCCCAGCACTCTTTGGCATTGCAGTACTGCTCAATCCATGTTGCCATATCTGTAGTAACTCACTGGCTATCTTTTATATTGCTTTTAAATGGCAATCCTGATCGAAGCTGAAGGTGAATTTTTATAGGGTCTTAAAAGTAAAGATGTCTGTCTTTGTGGAGATGATTTCTGTACTTACTTATAGACTTACTGTCCTTTATAACTTACCTTTTAGTTATAGAGTGGTCCAGTCTATCAGAGAAATTAAGTTCTACTTATTTGTGCGTCAAACATCTGGTGCTTTATAACTCTGACCTGAGGTTTTAATACTGGGTCATGTATTGTTGCTGCAGCTGTGCAGCTCATGCATATGTAAAATGTCAAAGTACTTGTAAGATTTTGCTAGTTGCGTTGCCTTGCACTGGGAAGAGGGGCATTTTCTATGTATTATTGTTATTCATTAACCTGGGTATAGATCATCTTTATCTGACAGATAAGAATGTCCAATTTTTCTCCAAGTTATAGTTTGGCAAGCTTTAATTTTCCTGTATGTATATTAATTTCTACAGGAATTGAATAAATACTGTTGTGAAGCTCTTAGGTCAATATTAAAAAGTTAAATAACCAATTAAAGCCAAATAAACCTGAGAATTTGTTTCTTTTTTTTTTTTAAATATGTGAAGAGTAATGATGTTTTCAGTATGGTCCTGAAAATAAGAGAGGCAGGACACCATTATGCTTCTATTCTATATATTTAATATAACAACAGATCTTCTGACCTTAGTTGTTCACAAAATTCATCAAATTGTTTGAATTCCACTTCAGTGCTTTCCATAGCATATACTCCTAGATAATAATATGAAAATATGAAGCCATCATCAGTGGCTGAATGATGCTTGTATATATGTATACTCATACTACAAAAGGCTTTCTAATTCAAAAGCCTTCGCAAGAACTCTTCTTCATATGTCAGGGTTTTCATTATTCATGTCTCAGATATCCATCAATGTGCGAACAAATTCCTCTTTAGGCCAATAGTTATTTTTATGAAGTGTAATTTATAATCAATATTCAGGATAGGCATGTCACTAAAAGTGAGAACAGACTGTTTTCTGTAAGATGGTATTTTGCCCTACCGTTATTGAAGTTCTGTTGAGACCAACATTAGAAGAAGAAGATGTGTCAGAGCAGTAATTGATTACATTAGTACTTCTGAAATCAAATCATGCACTGTCTGACATAAACCTGGCATGACTAGATGCAGTTAGACATTAAGTTAGAAAAATTCAGAGGTGTAGACATTAATGTAGATATTTTCATGGCATGAATGCTGAGCAGCTCACTATAGGTCTTTACTGAAGAGGTGAGAATAATTCCATACAGAGGTCTTGTGTCTATAGAGACAGAGATGACAGGATTTCACAGTAATCTGAGGTTTGCAATTTAATGCTTGTATTTAAATGGATGCTCAGTTTAAAAAGAAGGAAAATGTGAACTGGAAAATATAATACTTGTGATATTTTGCAGTACTTCCCTGAAAACTCTGTTTCTGATGGGAAGCTGAAGTAGTATTCAGTTGTGATAGCACTGTCACTTTACAGGGTTAAAAGAGCTACAAAAAAAAAGTGGGTTCTACCACCTTAGGCTGCCAAGTGCATTAAACTAGTAGTAGGAAAACATTCTTTGGTGTACTTTAATTTCATGTAAGTGTTACATATTGCAGGTGTTTTTAAAGAAAATTTTTTTTGAACCAAAATTCTGTGTGAAAGCCAGAATCATTTAATCATCGGTGAAGTCACAAACTTGGAACATTTTCATTTTCATAATATTTAGAATTAAAAATATGTATGTAACTTGATTGCATATGTTTTTGTGCGTATTATCATTGCTGCAGATTGTATTTGAAGTGTTGGAAAGTGCAGTCTAATGCTGTTGCTTCAGTTGTATCTCTGGGATGGTTCATGTACTTTTTAATACAAGAAGTCCACAGCAGCAAAATCATGAGGTATGTGGCTTTTTGGGAATGCCGTTATGAAACACAAGGATTTAATTCCATTCTGTTCTTGGAATTTTATCTGGGCTGTTAATTTCATCTTTGCTCTTCCATTGACCCACTGAACTTACTTCTAATAAAATGCAAAGAACATAATTTTAGTCTTAACATAGCCCACAGAGTCACTAACCACTTATGGCTAAAACAGCTTATAACTTAAACTCTTCTTTAGTGTTAATATAAAAACTATAAAAGCATTCTTACTTTAGGTGACTAATTTTCTGGATTATCCAGCATGTGTTCACAAGTGTATTGCTGATTTGAGAAGATGCACTTAGAAATTAATAATGCCAAGTAGTAAATGATGGATCTGGTTTTGTGCCGTACAGGAGTGAGTTATGAGCCGAAATTTGTAATTCTCAGAGCACACATGGCTTTATACTGACCAGAAATATCGACATGCTACCTAATGAAGTAGCTATGCTTTAAATCAGATGTTAAATAGAGCAGAAAATGTGTCCGTTGTTGACATCTGAATTGCTGGGAGAATATGGACTTGTGCTTAATACCCGGTACTGGCTTTTTTTGTTGATGAACAGGTGGATGTTATTTTCTGTTAGATTTGTTTAGTAGGTTAAAGTATAAAATACTCCATTAAAAAGGGGGGAGCAGCAAGGGCTTAAGTGCATGTTAGCAGTCCTTGTAAGTGCAAAAACTGTTGGGAATTGAGAAGCTCTTAAGTTTACAATATTTATGGGTATTCATTAAAAGTCCTTAAAAGAAAAAAAAAAAAACAAAACCCAAACCCAAAACTAGAACCGCAAAACCACAGCAAGTTGATGAAAATTATATTCTAAAGGTATTGTACTGTGTATCAGTTGCATTTTGGTATAATAGTAAAAGGTGTTTAACTCTTCAGTGGACTTGGTTATGAAAGCAATATCATTAAGACATTGAGAACCATCTGCCATTAACAAAAAATAGCAGAGAGAGTCTATTTTTTCAGAGTAAGTGGGTGAAGACTGGGAAAAAAGAATCAAGATTCCAGGCTGTAGGATCCGTATGTGAAAATGTGTGATTTCTGGTGTGTACAAGCTCTACGATAATCAGGTGATTTAGGATTGAAATTCTTAATGTACTAGCCACTCGGATATTCTTTTAAATAATAAAAGTATCCATTTGTTTATAATAGTTATAGTAGGTATTAGTCTGAATTCGTACAACTCTTGAATTTGTTAGACCACACTAGATACTCAGTTGCTTAAAATGGATTGCTGTCTTTGAGGGCGTCATGACTTAAGTTGTTTCCCGCATAAAAGAAACAACAAGCTTGAATATAACCGACCTTGGCACAGAGCTTGAGAGCGTGCTGCAGCTCAGGGATGTGATGAGCATTCTAGGAAAGGATCACAGTTTAAAATAGCACCAGATATAATTAGCACACCTTTGCTTCCATAGGAGGAGGGAGCGGCAGCAGTGTAAAGCAGTGTCATTGGCTATGTGGTGTAAGGTTTGGTCTGTTAAAGTTGTCATTACCCAACGTGTCCAAGTAAAAGTACTGGAATAATATTAAAGTTGCCCTATATATTCTACCTTTTGAGACTTGTGGAGGGTATTAGGTTGGATAGCTGTATTGAAGCATGTGTGAGCATGGAATGTATCAAAGGAAAAAAAAATAGCAAAACTTATGTAGAATCTTGCTTTAAAGAAGAAAAAAAAACACCAAACAAGCAAAACATGACCTTTGTGGGGCTCTGGTTAGTTCCTGGTTTTGGTTTAGTCCCTTTATTCTCTTTTATTTCATTTCTTTCTTTTGGACAAATGGATTTGTTTCTCAGAGCTTGGTGGAAGCATAGTTAATGTTGTTAGAGGTAATTCACAGGCCTATCACTTGACTTTAGTGAGCCCTTTAAAACTTCACAAGCATAAATTCCACCTCTCTGTTCAAATTTTGAAATGTCAAGTGCAACGTTATAAGTCAAATTTCTAAAACACTAGAAGGGGAAGAGAAACTTGAAGAAATCAAAAGCAGTAACTCTAGTTATGTGTTTACAGTTTGTTTCTGCAAACACATGTCAGAATTGTGTGAGGCTCTATGAGACTAATATAAATAGTTGCAAATGCACTATGCAAGGAAGTCTTTCTCCCCTATAGTCACATTATTTATTTGTTTTTGCTATGACAGAGGGGTAGGAGTTGTATGCATCTGGAGAATGACAGGGTCCAGCAAAAAACCTCTTACTTGGCAGTACTTATAGCTTTGCTTGTGAAGGATTTGAATATTAAGGATGATATTTGGAATGAGTGATCTTAGACCCTTTCTCAAAGAGATACAAAAAGCAAAAGCAGACCTCTGTTGAAGCTGCCGTAAAGTATTTGGATGGTGCTTTTACCTGGGGAGCAAGCAAAGTCTATAAAACATACACAAAGTTTCTGACATATTAAAAGTCAAGGCTTTAAATAGGTGAAAATGAAGTGCACCGGGACAGTTTCTCTGATGAATTATGTAAACACAATACTTAACAATCATGAAAGATGAAAAGATACTATTATTGTTTGAATATGAAATAGACTCATAGAACCATAGAATAGTTAGGGTTGGAAAGCACCTCAAGATCATCTAGTTCCAACCCCCCTGCTCTGGGCAGGGACACCTCCCACTAAACCATGTCACCCAAGGCTAT
>JASSUY010038396.1:16793-43083 GCA_032466535.1 Forpus xanthops | reverse complement strand
TGTTGGTGGAGAGGAGACTCCCCGCGCACCCAGCGCTGTTTGCTTATCTCTATTCAATAAAATTAAGAAAACTGCAAGGTGAGTCATTTATCACAATGTGGAGTGAAACCCTCAGTAAGATAGTCCTCTGGGGAACTGGCTGGAGGGGGCTCAGTCGATAGGACAGGAACAGTTTGGCACTTAACTAGCTGATTCTGAATGTCAGTGCTATACCAGGAAGAAAGGTTTAAATACATGTTTACTGTGCAAATGCCTGAAGTGAATTAATAACTTACTGCTCTCATGTGCTGCCTGGCTGCTCTTCTGCTGGACATTGTCACCTCTGTGCACCTGAGGATCCCACGAACACTGTGCATTCCTCATTCACGTCAGTGCACTGTCAGCGAGCTTACTTTAAACTACCTTAGAAGATGGTGGAAGCCAGTATTTTTTGTTAAAAATCATTGGTGCAGATTGAGAGCACCATATGTTCTTTTCAGCTGATGGAGCTGCAGTAAGCTATGATGAACATATGGAGGTGGTGATATTTTCTATGGGTCCTTGAAGGCCTGAGAAAGGACATATGGCCATGGCCTTAATCTGATCTGTCTGCCTAGACTCCATGACTGTCGTAAGAGTCTTGACAGCTTGATGTTCCTATTGCAGGGAGCAAATATCATGTTTATCCCAATCCCCAGCAGCCAAGCAATTAGCAAACTAGATCTTACCAGTATTTGAGGAACAAAATGGCCTCCCTTCCCATATACCTTAATCATATAAAACTAAATGGGTGTGCATGTCCTTTGAGTCACTAGGTGAAAGAAAGCATGAAGATTACCTGAAACTGGAACAGTTGGTTTGCCCTGAGCTTATGTATATTGAGCTTTTCGTGATATTGAATTGCCCTTTGCGTACAGAACAAGAGCTTTCTTACCTGCTCCTTTACAGGCACTATGTATTTTCTTGGCATCTCGGTCTGCATCAAAACCATGGTGACGGTGTTTATTGGTTGACTAGGAAAACAGAGGCACAACAGTCACATGGGAAATAATTTTGCATTAGTGTGAATGACAGCAGTTTGGGCCTGGTTCCTGCTTCATCTTTGTTCACATCATCTAAACCATGAAGTTCACACTGGGCTTTAATGAAATACTGTATCTATCGTTAAGGCTCCTAAAATAAGTTCACAAATAGTTGTCACCACATGACACATGGTGCTGATCCTTTGTTCTGCCAGTTCAGGCTTATTTAAACAATTTGAAGCTAATATCTTAATACTAAGCATCTTAATGCCAAATCAAATATTATTTGTATGTACCACTTTAACAATAGGCCAATATAAATGCCTTATCAAATGTGTACAGAACCAGGCCCAGTCTCTGCAGTACATTTTAAAGTATTAGCAGCTTACAATCCCAATCAGCTAAATAAAAACTGGCCCTGCAAACCTTTCTTGCATCAGTGCACTCATGCAAACAAGATAATTGGTGATATATAAGGTGATAAAGTTGTTGGGGTTTTTAATTTGTCAAAATATGTGATTAACTTGTGCTAAACTTATCTGGGACAGTAACTCATGAGTCCAGAGGGCAGTGGTAGTTTACAGCCTGACATATCAATGTAAACAGAAAGCCATGCCTGCTCCTACTAACCTGACAAGCTGTGAATCACGAGAGCTGAAATGCTGTCGTACTATCTGTTCTGCTGTTTCTCAGATAAGGGTAGAAATATCTGAGACCAGGTCAGCAGCATTCTCAACACCTGTAATATGATGAATCAGATCTTTCAAATGTCTAAACGAAAATACTACTGAAATAGGTCCTAGGCTCTTAAATCAAGTAGAACTAACTATATGTACACCACAGACTTGTGGGGTCTAAGTAGGCACTGCAAGTGCTTTGACATTTCCATTCAGATAGCAACATGTGGATCAGGCTATGTGCTTCGCAGGGCTGCCAGGCAGTGGCATCACCACTGTTAATTAAGGATTATGATACCCAAAGGCATGGCAGTCCTTCTGACATCCTCCTTCAAAAAAGCTTAAATGCCCTTCTGAAAAAGCCACCAGCCTTCTGAAGAGCAGAAAAGGTTAAATAGCTCATTAACCTGCTTGTCTTTGAGGACCCGACGGGGCAGAGACAATTCCTGAAGGACTGCAAATACTGAATGCACAATGGGCCTCTGTGCTGAAGAGCTGCACAGGCTGGTGTTGACACCAGGACACCAGGAGTGTGGTCCAGGTGCTCCTCAACATGCGGTGGATTCAATGAGCATCATGGAGTAGCATTTTGGAGGATGCTCTACTGCCCGTTAAATTGTGTCCTGCAGACAGCACTGGTGCCAGCATGGTTTTCCCCTGTCTGTAATACTAAGTTTAACATGCAAATTGTTTTGCAACACTTCAGTCCATACTTATACTTGGTAGTATTGTTGGAGTTACCACTATGTTGGCTAATGTGCTCCTAATTGCTGCTTGCATCTGTGTCATGCCCTCTGGAGCAATCCCAAAGGACACTGTAAGCTGGAGAGACAGTATCCCTGCCTTTCCCTGTGCAATGTGGAAAGCTATTTGCAGGAACAGGGTACAATACCTGAATAAAGTAAATGATGGTGACATTAAAATACTGTTATTTATAGTATTAGCATGCTTTTCGGATGATGTTCATGCCACTCATACACTTGATGCTGCTGTCTTCGTTAGGCAGCCAATACTGAAGTTATTCTAGAGTTGCTTGCAAGGCATTTCTTTGTGAGAGTAAGGACCAGGGAAACAGCTGGAAAATCAGTTCTGGAGCATATAATACAGAGAAAAGTGCTAACATATCAAATACATGGATTTGACTACTTCATAGCTTCCAAGTACTATTCTAATTTATAGATCCCTGACAATATGTTCCTAGATCACTCCAATAATATGAATTGAGAATGGTTGCTCCACAGTCACTTCCTTCTGACCAGGGACAGATGATGCACTGGTGAGAAATGAGAGGAAAAAGGCTTCATCCCACTTCTCAGTCATTCACCCATGCAAGTAAGGAGCTGGCCTGTGCTTTGCCTTATTCACTAGCAGGGCTGGGCTGTGGCACTTTATCATACAGTGCTGCTAATGCAGGTCCTGCTGTCCCAGCCCTGTGCAGACACACCTTGTCCTTGTAATGTCATTATAGGACTTTGGAAGAGTGGTTTGATTTCTTATGCCTTGATGGCTGGTCAGTTATCCTCAGGTTTTAGTGAGTCTCTAACTCCTAGGTGCAGCTGTTGTGTTTGTCTATAACACAGTTGCAACAGGCAGAAAGATGGTAGCACCAGCAACTGAAATGACATTGTGGGTTTATGAGGATTCATAAAGACATAAGTAACAAAACACAATTCAGGGGGAAATCATGTGAAAGGGAAGGGATGCCTGGTTCTTAATGATGTTCAGGGCATGTTTGTTTTAAAGCACCAAAGGAATCTATTGGGTCAGCTCTGCTGAAGCCTCTGTCTTCAAATAAATCACTGTAAAACATTAAATGATGTGCCTGGGGGATATCATAATACTGTGTGTAATACTAGCACCAGCTTTAAGATAGGAAAGCTGATAGCCTGGGTGACTGTCAAGGCCAACTCCTGAGTCATCTGGAAAGCCCTGGTTAAAATTCACCACCTGCTGTGTCCCAACCTTGATCTTGGCCTCTGATACAGCTTTCCCATGCAGGAAAGGGAGAGCTGTCTCACAACTGAATTGCTTCCTGCCCTGCAGATTTTGTCAAGTGGGTTTTCCTGCGAGGGATAAATGACAAAAGAAATTGATATTTAATGCCATTTCTAACTTGTAAGCCTTTTTCTTTTAAAATTATGGGCGGAATCACTTTGATACAGTTCTTGGTTTAGAGTTAGGATCTTTGATTTGAGTGGTTAATGACTTGCAAGTGCTGTAGCAATTTTGGTGATAGCATGGTGTGGAGTCTGAAATATCAGGTGGACAGACTGAATGCAAATATTGCAGGTGAACACAGGACACAGGGGAACTTCCTTCCATAAAGTGGTCCAGCTCCCTCTACCCAGTCACTTTGTTTTCTTCTGTATTTCTCTCCAAAACTTCTGTATTAATCAGTGCAACCAGAGTTCTGCTAGTAAAAAATCTCACTTCCAGCCTAGCTGTATTCATGGCCTGTGTCCACTTGTTTTTAATGCCCACAGTATTCCTTAGCTGGAACAGTTTTTCTCTCACTCAAGCATATTCTATACTGCAATCATTTTCCCTTGCAGCTTTGGCTAGAATTGCCAAGGACTTATTTCTGTTTAACTGGATAGAGTATAACTAATCTAAAATTAACACTTCTACTTTGTTGTAATTTTTCCTATTGTAAATTACATTTGACTTTAAGGAGATGTAGGATGAGTTTATAGTTGAAGATGGTCTGCAATTCTTAGAGGAGCATTTGGATACTGTTCTTTGATGATCAGGGGTCTGGGGCACCTCCCATATGAATACAGGTTGAGACAGTTGGGGCTCTTCAGCCTGGAGAAGGGAAGGGAAGGGAAGGGAAGGGAAGGGAAGGGAAGGGAAGGGAAGGGAAGGGAAGGGAAGGGAAGAGAGGAGAGACCTTAGAGCAGTCTTTCAGTAGCTGAATGGGGCCCATGAGAAATCTGGAGAGGGACTTTTTACAAGGGCAGGTAAGGACAGGACAAGGGGGAAAGGCTTTAAACTGACGGAGGGGAGATACAGATTAGGAAGTTCTGCGTTGTGAAGGTAGTGAGGTGCTGGCACAAGTTGCCCACAGAAGCTGTGTGCCACTGGCAGTGTTCAAGGCGAGGTTGGATGTGGCTTCCCTTTCCACCTGGTCTAGTAGAAGGTGTCCCTTCAGGGGGTCTGGAACTAGATGATCTGTAAGGGCCCTTCCAACCCAAACCATTCTGTGATCCTATGATTCTATGAAAACAACAGAAAGGGCAGCTGCTGGGGATGATGCTTACAGTGCTCACCCACTGCAGTTCTAACACAGATTGATGCTGATAATGCACATGGATAAATGCAGACACAGACCCTTACAAACAAATCACTAGGAAGAGTCAGCGGGAGTGGAGCTGCTGACCAGAGCACTTGAGACACAGGTCTGATAGCTATGGGCAGACCTCTAAAAAGGGCTGGATTGATCCAAGTATGTTAAGTGCTTATCCCAGTCTTCACTTTTGACAGGTACAATTTATATGCTTTACTTAGTGTATGACTAATTTCAAGCTTCTCTTCAGTTGCTGTTTTCATTTCTCTTTGGCTTAACACAAATAAAAATTCACTGTCAAAATGGCAGCACATAGAAGGTACAGACTGACACAGCCGTGCTCTTCACAGCACTGACTCCTGCATGAGTGGGGTCTGGAATAAAATGTAGGGCAGTATTCACTTGTCCAACCACAGGTATCTGGTGCTGCTAGAGAAGGCCATGGGAAAGTTGCCTGCTGCTGGTCAGAAATGAGTGGTCTCCTGTTGGATGGACAGGATGTTGGACTGACATGGTGTGGATGTCTCCTACCTGAGGGCATCACCAGTGCTTACTGGTGGTGAGCAACTGAATCACACCACAGCTATTTCTCCAGTTTCCTTATTCTTCACACATGTTTAATTAAGTTACAAAAATGCACTGGAGGAAACTGAGATTTTCAAAAGAATGACATAAACCAGCTCCATGTGCAGCAATCTGAGCTCTCCTTTCTACCAAGCAGGTGAGCACCAGAAACCCTTTTGTCTGGTCTCTCACACATTTACATCTCCTGCCTGGCTGACTTTGGTGCCTCTACTGCCTACTGCAGCTGAAGAAAGAATTCCTGTTACAGGCACAGGCATGCTGGACCAATACTCTGTGGATTCTCTAGTGTCTTATAAGGGTTGAGCTCATGCCTCAGTCTTCTGTTCTGGGATTGCTAACACAGACTCTTCTCAAGACTTTCAGGGAACGTAACAGACACCAATACTTTTGTGTATTGTAACATCCTGCTGATGAATTGATCTAAAACTTGCCCAATGGGTTCAAATATCTTTAGCCAAGGTAACATATATATATACTGCAGTGCCATGCATCCTGCTTCTTTAAGAAGCCAAGCCCCAAATGATCCATAATGTCCCAAAGGTGAGCACGGGAGTGCCAGAAAAACAAAACCCATCACAGGCAGGAAGCTGTGGAGCCTGTGGAGATTTCTCAGTTCTCACCACACACAGTCACTGAGTCACCAGCTCAAAGACCTTCGGGGAACCTCCTCTCCAAGTAATGAACCAGTTCTCCTCCCTCTCAGCACTGCTAGCAGTGTCAGGACTGGTTTGGGCAGAGCTGATCTGGCTGTAGGCAATCAATAAGTGAGCTGACATCTCAAGGTGCCTTCCAGTTCTAGGATTTTGTCTATTTCCCTTTTGTATGAAGAAGATTTATTCCCTCTGTCTACCAAGGAAGGTACCAAACCAGGTAGTCACTTTGTTAGCATAATAAACTATGGGACTGGAGTGCTCATCTTGTTAGTTAAATTGTATCTAATATATTAGGATCACAGAAGACAGCTTCTGGCAAATCAGCACCCACATGATTAATTTTTTATCAGTACACTCAGAATGAATTATTTATCTTGGAAGAAGCCTTTAATGAAGCATAATGCAACTGGAATCCAAGGTTAACTAGGCTGACAGTACTGAGGAGGAAAAGAAAAGGGGGGGAATATTATCTTTGATCTTGTGGTTTTAGTCTTCTGGTGTATCACACATTGTCAGGGTAACATCCTGTTAGCTGAACAAACTCTGAACTTTCACCCAAAGGGATAGTCCTAATCACAGCCCAAATCTCATCACTTATTTTTAAGCATTTCCGTGTGTTAAGAATGAAACGAGCAAACATGGGAGTAGGCTGCTATATTTTGATTCCGATCTACTTTCAAAGATGGACTGAAAGCATGGTGCTATGTTTGTTCTTCAGTAGTCTGATTTACTAAATCAGACATTGCTACTCATAAAGATTTTTTTCCACCTTAGCCCCCTTTTTAGTGGGTCAATTTTTGGATCATAGCAGAAAGTATGAGTTTAACAAGCATAGTCACAGCCTCCAACCCCTATATAAGGTATATTATTCTTAGATAGTAATGTCACCCTATTCTAAACCTCTGCATTCCTAATAGAAAATACATCTTCCTGCTTGTGTCAGTTAACAAATGCAGTTGGGAGTGGAATGAACATTAACAGAGAGGAGGAAAATCATTTTTAGCAGTAAGACCCAATGTGCCTGACAGACAGCAGATGTCCCTCACCCATGGCAGAGAGCCTGGAGACAGGTCTCACACAGAACTGAGGGTGGAAGAACTCTCGGAGGCAGAGGATTGCCCCCCAAACTAGGAGTTTCTGGATTTGCCATGGGATGGACAAGGGCCCTGAGACAAGCCGGCAATGGGCACTGTAACCTACGGCTGCTCTCCATGCAGCAAGGTCCTGTTCTTGGCTGTGTTAGCCAGCCTGGCTGCAAGTATCCCTTGGAAATAAGAGGGTGACTTGCTCAGATAGCTCCAGACCATTAATCAGAAGGGCAGAAAAGCAGGTAAAGGCCATTTCATTTTGGTGTATAGGTAATTTCATGAGAAAAGCTTCCAAATATCAGAGCTCTTTAATACAGTGGAGAACTAAAAGAAACAACAATTACTAGTACACAAGGTCAGGTGTCATCTAACTGGGAAAGGATGCTCAGGGGTGAGGATATCTGTCATTAGATAATGGTGGGTTCACTGTCTCCTATCATCCTTGCATCAGAGAAAGATGTTCTTCTACAAGTTCTTCAGTGAAACTCAAACAGTTGGGTTTAATTATTCGGGTAGGTATTTATGTGAAATGAGGCTTTTAGCACACAGGTCAGGGTAGATGGGCACTAAGATTTAAAATCAAACAGAAGCAAACAGCTGTGGCATGTTGGCAATCAGCAAGCACCAGGGTTTGTTCCATGGTAATAAAAAGGTGGGGTTGCTAAACACCTATTTGACGTATGTCAATTGGCAACTGCTACCTTAAGGACTGTGTGTGTCCTTTTGACCGCAAGGTTTCTTCCTTTGTTCTTTTGTAGAACATACCTGTCATTTTTGTCTGCTTGAGTAATTTTCCCAGTCAAACACAATCTGTAAGTGGAAAATTGCCATCTGCCTCTTTGACTGCTCAGAGAATGGTATCCGTGTCTCCGAATGCCACCCACCACCTGCCAGGCAGGCTGCCACTCTCCCAAATCCTCACTGCCGTTTTAGGTCTAACAGCTGTACAACAGCAACATGTACTCTTGGGTGAGTTTGTTGCTATGAGGAATAAGCGAATTTCTATATGAAGTCAATACTAGATAATAGAATATATGTAAGTCATGCAGATTAGACTTCATTATTCAACAGCCTTTGCAATGACTCAGTGACTGTTTCCAAACAGAGGTGTGCAACTAACCTTATTTTCTACATCTGAGATTAAACTACAGTGACAAGAAGATCCTAATAGCATTAGTAGGATTCACTTTTTCCTATTACAAACAAGTGGCAACAATGAGGGTAATTGCTCCAACAGTGCAAAATTAAACCCACCTCTCTCCTACAGTGCCCCTCCTGTTTCCAAGTACCTGTTAAAATACCATCTCATAATACCTTATGGCTAATTTTTTATCCATTCCATTTATTCACACTAATCATCATGATAGAGAAGTCCACAATTAAGAGACAAAAGTTAAACTGGGGGGCCAGTTCTCTCATGGCTGAACTTTACACTGGCCAGTTTTAATGTGTTCAAACCTTCCTGTGGCGGATTGAACTCCTTAGCACAGATTACTTTTAAAATCAGAGTTAGCTACCAAAGTACCATGCAGTGGGAATGCTGAAGTTGCAAAACTACAGCTTTTATTTCCATGGAGCTCAATCCAGATGCTTAAATACAGACACCTTTGGGATGTCTTAGAGCACCTGGCATCTGTATGGGGCTGGCAGAGGTGACACAGGGCTGATAGGGACCTGACTCCCCTGGTGTGGCAACTGAAGCCAAGGCACAAAAGGATGCCAGCAGTCTCCAGAGATACCATGCCTGTGTTTAAACACGAGTCAAGTCCTGTCAGTACTTGTCTCGCAAACAGAAGCAGAAAAACAAAAGTGGCAAAAAATGGTTTTATTCACCTGGGACAAATCTAGAATTTCAAGTCTGGAATAAGTCTCTGTTACACTGGGAGTAAACTTGTCTACTTTTATTGTATTGACTATAATGCCTGATTGTAAAACACTGTATTCTGGGCCATTAGGAATATGATAACTAAAATGGTTGGAACCTGGCATATTCTGACTTGTTCAGCTCTTCCCCAGTGCTTTGAACAAGAAGGTATTTCTGTCTTCTGCAGACTGTGGGCTTATGGCCAAGGACTTGAACAAGAATCCAATTTCACTGAATAATTGGATTGCCCAGTGAAGTAACAAATAGCAATTGTTGAGCTCTGAGACAATAAAATCACACTGTGATAAGTAATACTTGCACTAAGGAAATATTTCTGCAAGGATAGAAATGTCCATAGGCAACAGAGGTTCTTGTGGTATTTAGCATAGGCAGATGTGTGGTCTTAAACAAAGGCAGATGTGTTCTTCAGGTTATGTCTCATAGCAGACTTCCAGTATCTGAAGGAGGCCTACAAGGATGGTGGAGAGAGACTCTTCACCAGGGTCTGTAGCAACAGAACAAGGGGTAGTAGCTTTAAACTTAAACAGGGGAGATTTAGTTTAGATATAAAGAAGAAGTTCTTTACTGTGAGAGTGGTGCAGCACTGGAACAGATTGCTCAAGGAAGTTGTGGCTGCCCCATCCCTGGCAGCATTCAAGGCCAGGCTGGACAAGGCATGGAGCAACCAGGTTTAGTGGAAGGTGTCCCTGCCCACAGCAGAGGGGGTGGCACTGGATGATCCTTAAGCTCATTTCCAACCCAAACCATTCTGCCATTCTATGATTCTATGTTATACTTACTTTTTTACCTCCAAGTTCTCAAACCCTGGCTCACAACAACCTGCCACTCCCTTCTTACGTTATAGAGTCCTCCATGGCAGAAGGTTTGGGGTGCTTTACAATGAGAAGATATAACTCAAGGGAATCCCAGAGAAACTGAAATAGTGGTTTAAATTAAAAATAAAGAACTCGCCCACCCCAGCTTAATTCAAGTCACAAACATCACAGAGGACAACAGAATAATGCATAAAGAGTCTTCTTGGGTTCTTTAGAGACAGAAGATTTAAAGAATAATTACACAAATCCACAAAAGTCAAAATCCATCAAACTTTTCAAACCACCACATCATCAAAATCACTGTTGCTATTGCCAAAATGTCCCTGAAGCCCCTTAGTTACAGCAGAGCAGCTATGCAGATTTTCAGGTGGATTGATTCTACTTGTAATTTGAAGACAGCAGAAGTATAGGTAAGCTTGATGCAAGACTGCAAACAGAGAAGGTAACACAGACTTTAAATCTCTAAGGATGTACAGTCAAAATTTTGATTGTGGAAAAAAGCCACCAGATCGAGCTCAGAGAGCAAAAAGCATGTGGAAATATGCAGGAGTGGTTACGTTGCATCAGTTACACCTCTGAATTGAGAGCTCAGTTTCTAAGAGAAAGGTACATTTTGGAGCTGCTTGGAAATTTCTTGTTGAAAGCATTTTTTTTCAGTAAAATTTTACACTTTGGTTCAAATTGCCATGTTCACAGATATTAACTTTGGTGAAAGCTCCATTTTAAAATGAGACATTTTGATAGGTCTAAACGACATATCAAAAAGAGAAAAGTTCCATTTTAACATGCCTGTAATGGAAACATTTCTTTGAAAAATGCTCAGCTTTCAGTGAAAGCTTCATTTAATAATGACATTTTAAAATACAAGAAAGCTTAAAGCCTAAATCCATTTAACCAAATAAAATACTCATTTGCTTCATTTTATATTTCTCACAGCAGAATTTGGGCTATTAAAAAATCTCATTTCTGAAATTCGAAAGCAGAAAATTTTGGGAAGATGCAATATTCAACAGAATGAAACCACCCAGTTTTACCCAGCTTTCTAGTGCCAGTATTGACCATGAAAGAGGAGCTGCCTATGCGCACTGCAGTATGTCCCAAAGCCACCATCAACCACAGCAACAGATGCTGCAACACCACTGTGCCCCTTTCATCCTTCATGAGCGGAGTGCTTACTGGCTCATCTGCTGACAAACTGGTAGTCCCTACGGTTGTTTTCCGTATATCCTCTGAGAGATCGTAAGACTTGCTCTGGAGGTTTAAAAGACACAATACACAAGACACTTGTGAACCTGTGGTTGCAAAACACACCATTAGGAGGAAGAAAAAACTTCAGCTGAAAAGCTCTGTTAAGAACTTAGTATTTTCAGGGTGTTCCAGAAGCAGTTCTGTGATACAGACGCAGGCATTTCTCCAAGGTTATCTGGAATTTCCTAGGGACAAATGCAGACTGATGCAATTCCTAGATGAGTCATGGGCTGAATCATGGCATTTTCTTCAACATGGGCTCCAACCTCTTTGCATTTAAGCCTACAGCACAACTCTGGTGTACTGCACCTATATCCAGGCCACCTGGACCAGCTTGGAGCTCTTACAACTGCTAAACCTTCCTGAGATGCAGTGTTCTGATCTCTTTTGACATAGAGAGACCTCAACTGGCTATTTTAAACCTGAATTGAATATGCTTGCTCTACACTGCATTCAGTGTACTGTTCAGTGAAGTTATCCAGGGTCAGAGGAGATGCTGGCTGACAACCCTACAATGTGTGCTTATGTTGACGCATGGGGCTGAGCAGGAGGAGCCTCCTTGGCCTTATTTACTATGCAAAGATAGGTTGCTGAACTGCTCACTTCCCTCCCCTTATGCAAGCAAACAGCCTACAAAAGGACGGAACCATCCACCCTTTCACAGGGAGACAGAAAGCTCCTTGGCTTAGTAGCCAGAGCTTTATGCAAATGGCATAGGGTCTCTTGCTCAGCATGCCAAAGAAAGTGTCTTGGAGAGCTGGTCCAAAAGCAGCAGACGCTTGGCATCTCTCAAGGCCTTGTTGAATTTGAATTAAAAAAATAGTCATGTAATAAAATAATACAGATCTTAGAGAAATTAATGTAACATTAGCCTGTATCAGCAAACAGGCTGCCTTCTGTTGACACATACTGTAAAACTGCAGGTTGTCAGCATTCAAGGAGAATATGTGCTGCTGAATAAATACTGCCTTTAATTAGTTTCAAAACTGGAGCTAACCCCCCCAACTTCTTCAGCACAAGCTCCTTAACTCTCAGAAGGGCCGATCATTCACAGCTACCACACACACACTTTTGACAACCAGATTGTTTTGAGGTTCAATATCTTTATGAAGATTTAGATCGTTATTATTAAACACCCAAACATTGGCCAAAATTGACTCAGTTGAAACTCAAGTTAACTTGATGTAGTAAATCCTGACACATAGATTTTAATCCGGCCCTTCTGTGAGCACTGCACTTTGAGATTAATCCTGCCCCTTTTACTCAGCGATAAACAGCCACATTTTGGAAGTGTTTGCCTTTGGGACAGGAACATTTTCATACATCTTTAGGGAATTATTTTAGTGTTCAGAATGTTCCAACATAAATTTGCTAAACTAACATTTGTCTTCCCATGATATCATACGCATCGTCTCTTTACCTCAAAATTAAAGGGCTGCCCTTTTTAACTAAGCCACAATGAGCATTACAACACTCGTTACAATAAGTTTCATTACTCATGTACTGCAACTAAGCAATGCTACCAGCTACACACAAATTTCCAACCCACACTTAAAGTAGATTTTGTGCTTAAATCTTCATTTGCAGCTGTATTAATGTCATTTAAAATGAAAACTGATAAAAATAAAACCAGCAAATTGTTGCATTCTTGTCAATCCAAATTAATTAACTACTTACATGTGAGCTGCCCATTTTTGCTTAGCCTGAGTGTGGAAGATGCAATTCTTCTGCTCTTCAATAAAAGAAGCATACAGATGGAGCAGTCAACTTTCACTAAGGCACCTAAATCCTACCCAACCCCAGGTTAATCAATAACTTCTCACATTATTTAAATTCTAGTCATTTCAAGGTGGGGTGTATTCATGGTGGCTTTATTATCTAACACCACATCCTGCTGGGTCATGGAGCTGGCTGCTTTCTCCAAGGAAATCAGGATTTCACAATATAAGCCTCCAGATTATATATACTCACTTATCTAATTGTTATTACAATGATTTACAACAGATAGCTATGGTAGCGCCCAACATGAGCTTTCAAACATTGCAGAAGGAAGGATGTCTCCACTGAAGAGTTTCTATTAGATCTTAAAGCATTTAGTAGTATATAATACATAACTGGGGACCCTCAGCTCATGCAGAATATTTCAAACACAAACTCACTGCTTTTGTTGGGTTTAGGTAGCAAGGTTTTGGCAGTGAGAGGATTGCACAAGTGGTCTCTGTGAGAAGAGATCGGGGTTGCTCTCATGCCAGTGCCAGCTGACTCCAAAATGGACTCACCGCTGGGCAAAGCTGAGCCCCATCACCTATGCTCGTGGGGGCTTTATGATAACATATTGAAAAAAGGGTAAAAAAATGCTGCAGGGCAGCTGTGAGAGAGGAATGAGAAAAACATGAGAGGAATCACCCTGCAGACACCAAGGTCAATGAAGGAGGCAGGAGGTGCTCCAGGGACTACAGCAAAGATTCCCCTGCAGCCTGTAGAGAAGACCATGGTGAGGCAAGCTGTGCTCCTGCAACTCATGAAGGTCCATGGTGGAGCAGGTATCTACATGAAGCACGGAGAGGAGCCCACACTGGAGCAGTGGGACGTGCCCTGTGGGAAGCTGCAGCCTGCAGAGAGCCTGTGCTGGAGCAGGCTCCTGGCAGAGCAATGTCCTGTGGAGGGAAGCCCACATGCAGGAGCAGGTTTTCTGGCAGGACCTGTGACCCTATGGGAGACCCACACTGAAGCAGGGGAAGACCATGAAAAGGAAGGAGCTGCAGAGGCAAAATATTATGGACTGACTGCAAGCACCATTCCCTGTCCCCTCTACTGCTTAGGGGAAGGAGGTGGAAAAGCTGTGAGTGAAGGAGTGAAGTTGAGCCTGGGAAGATGGTGGGGAGGAAGGTAAATTTCTCTCTATCTTACTCTAACTGGCAATAAAGTAAATTAGTTTCCTTAAGTCAAGCCTGGTTTACCCGTGACTGTACTTGGTGAAGAGTTTCCCTGTCTTTATCTCAACCCACAACCTTTTCCATCTTATTTCCGTCTTATTTATTAGGGAGACCCCTGTCCATTACAGGAGGGGGAGTAAGGAATCAGCTTAATGGGCATCTGGCAGCCAGCTAAGGTCCTGCTTTAGACCTCAGGTAGGACAGCCAGAGAAAACGTAAGAGAAGAAAGTAAGTACACTCGAATTTATAGCAGTTCAGGAGGAAAAACAAAATCTGTGAGATTATCCAAACAATAAGCAAAAGAAAATCTCTATGGTACCAGAAGTGTGGTAGTAATTCTAGGTTTTAAATGCTTTGCTAGACAGTACTTCTCTGCAAAGACTTTGCTCCCAATCAAACACACTTAAATGATCAGTTTTGATATGTTACAGACTGGCAATTCTACTGCTTCTACTGGTTGTGAATGAAAGCACAAGCCATTAAGGATTTAAACCAAACAGCAGATTGAGTCATACTATATTGTGCTGTGCATGCAAATAGTCTATCTAAATGTGCAAATAGTTTATCAGTAGGAAAACTATGTACTACACCTACTGAACAATTTGGTTGATTTAGCTTATGTATTGGGTATTTAAAAGTTTGTACAATTAACAAAAATTAAGGAACGAATGGTACTTTCCAGCTTTGTAAATAACAGGACTGAGTTCCTGCAGAAGACCTAAGGACTGTACTTCTGTGGGTGACATATCCCAGGCGAGACAGGGGCATCTCTTGGTATCTAGTGAATGGAGCTTGCCTTCACCTATTTCTCCTTTTGCCAGCAGGGTGGTAAACTGAGGGACAGGCATTATGCCATGGCAAGGTCAAGTAGGCTGGATGCAGAAGACAAGAAGGCACTAACTTCTTGTCAAAAGGGTCCCTATAAACTTTCTCCTCTAAAAGGTGGAGTGGGGAGAATTCAAACGGTGAAAAGGAGATAAAATTTTATCCTAGGAAAGAAACACCCCACACCGCAGTGCATAACTGCTGACTGATAACACTGCTGTTCTGGAGATTATTGCTGGTAACCACCCAGCAAGTCTTTTCTCTATAGGTAACCGTAGAATTGGTTACAGCCAATGGGCCTTAGCTGAGGCTAAATGGAAAATGCAATGAAAATCTTCAGCCTAGTGAAGCAAGTGAAATACAGGACCAAGGTGGTAACAGGTCAGAACTACGTGAAGCTGAGTTCTGCACATTTTGCAGACAGCATTTGTGGCAGCAGCCTGCCCACGCAGCTGGGTAGTGGGATGATGCTTTGTCTGTCTGCAAGAAGAGGCAGAACTTTCCCTGGAGAGGTAGGCACCTGCATTTCTCTATGGCAGAGGAAACATGGCTTATGGAGTCCGCAGAATTAATGCCTTCAACCTCCACTGATGTGAGTTGTGAAACAGCTTACAGTGGCAGCGGTGCCTGGCATTTCTGTTCGACTCTACTGACCCCTGGCGAACCTGTGTGAGGTTGAGAGATTGCAGAACGTAAAGACAACCACAAGAATTCTGAACAGTGTTTGGAGATATATCCAGCCCAGACAAAAAGGGCAGTGGGTTGACCAGAGACTGAGCAGGGACTCCAGGGACCAAAACGTTTTCAGACAGGGTTACCAAGATATTCACTAACAGGGATGAGCTGTGGGAAGGACAGAAGGTTTCAAATGTTCACTTTGGAGAGGAATTTAAGGGGCTAAAAAGTGGAGTGGAAGTGCTACATAAATTACGCAGCATGTCAACAAATGTGGCTAAACCCAAGCATTTACAATGAATTTGCTTCCAGTTGGAAGTCCATGTCCTTGAAGGAAGACACTGTCACCTTCCTGGACATGCAAAAAGCCCATTATTTTAGAGGAAAGAGTTCCCTAAGAACTATTTGGTCTTCAGAGCTAATCAACAGCTGTTGATTGAACAAGCAGCTGCACAAATCACTCCCAAGAAAGACACAAGAGTCATCCTGGAGAGCAGATACTCCTCACACACTGGTGAAGGTGGCATGCAGCTGATCAGGCCAGCCAGGAGTAGAAGGAATGTGAAAGAGAGCTCTCATTGCAACTTCTCCGTGCTCAGTTCAGAGGAGAGCTGCACTGATCGAGCTCTGCTTGCTCTTTCAGAACACTCTATTTTGCTGTGCAGATACACCTCAGCTACCTGTCAGTGGGAAAAGCAAACTGGTAGGCCCCCACTGGTCTATCGAGCTTGCTGAGCACGATGAAATCAACTTCTGTCACAGGAAATAGAGGAAGTCACGATAGAAAGCCAAGCTGCTATTTCTGATTTTAAACAAGGATGAAATGTTTGAAAATCCAGAACAGGAAGGTAGTTTGTTTGAAAGTGGTAATGAGAAATGGAGTTAACTTGTTGCTAAAGCAGAAAAGCACAAAAGACTTGGAATAAGGAATAAAGCAGACTTTTGAAAGGTCAATGAACCAAAAGATAATGTCCCTTGAGGATGTCTCTCAAGAATGAAGACAGCTGAGAATAGCTGAAAGCAAACACATTAAAACCATTAAAACCCAAGAAGAAAATTTTCTCTATAGGAAGGAAACTGTGTAGCAGTAAGTCTGCAACAAGTTCTCTTTAAGAAAATGAAGCTCTGCAAGTCAATTAACCGTAACTGAGTCTGCAAGTACATAGAACAAGAACACAGGAATCAATTTAGAAAAGCAAATGGACAGAATGAGTTATGAACAGCAAGAGATATCAAAGGCAAAAAAAGAAGTTGGTCCAAAAATATCTCATAAAAAAGGGACAAACAAAGGTAAGTGGAGATTTATTACAGGAGAGCAGCTAATGGATGATGCACACCAAGTTAAAGTGTTCAATCTTTGGTTTGCTTGTCCACACAAAGGAAGATTACTCATGCCAGAAATGAACACATTTAAATAAGTAGCTGTGTACCAACCAGGAAAAAAAAAAATTAGTGAATATACATTATATATAGTCAGTGGCACAGGTCTACTGAGCATCAAACTAGGGGCAGCAACCTTTGAACAGGGTTGATTAACTGTGAGCACTAACGTAGGTCAGGGAAAGTCATAAAAGACTGGAGGAGGTTACATGTAGTGCCTGAGTTCCAGGATAAATCTGTTCATTGCTGCAACTGCCTGAAGAGTCAGCTGGACAAACTGAAAACTGTGCAACATCCTACACACACACATATCCATTCTGAGGAGCAGAGCTGGGAGGAAATGAATGAGGTCTTAACGATATCCAAAGGTTTGGAAAAAATGCTCAGTAGCCTAATCCTCACTGTTTTCCGCATTTTACATAGATTACTTAAACCAATGTGATTATAATTTCAGAGTTCAGTGAACTCAGTTGAAGGTGCAGTTCAGAGCACTTTATCTATGACCTTCATAGATAAAACATAGAAGTATAGAATCATAGAATGGTTTGGGTTGGAAAAGACCTTTAAGATCATCTAGTTCTAATCCCCCTGCCATGGGAAGGGACACCTCATATTAGACTATATATCACTCAAGACTATGTCCAGCCTGGCCCTGAACACTGCCAGGGATGGAGCATTCACCGCTTCTTTGAGAAACCTGTTTCAGTGCCTCAGCACCCTCACTTCTTCCTCAGAACTTCTTCCTTATATCTAACCTGAACTTTCCCCATTTTTAAGTTTAAATCCATTATCCCTTGTCCTATTGCTACAGTCCCTGAAGAGGAGTCCCTCTCTGGCATCTTTATAGCCCCCTTCAGATACTGGAAGACTGCTATGATATTTCCACACAGCCTTCTCTTCTCCAGGTTTCTCCTTTGCCCTGTTGGTCACACTGCTTTTGATGCAGCCCAGGATATGGTTGGCTTTCTGGGCTGCGAGCACACACTGCAGGCAGCTCATAGAATTATAGAATAATTAGGGTTGGAAAGGACCTTAAGATCATCCAGTTCCAACCCCCCTGCCATGGGCAGGGACACCTCCCACTAAACCATGCCACTCAAGGCTATGTCCAACCTGGCCTTGAACACCGCTCATGTTCGTTTTCTCATTGACCAACACCCCCAAGTCCTTCTCCTCATGGCTGCTCTTAACCTCTTCTCTGCTCAACCTGTAGCTGTGCCTGGGATTGCTCCCACGCAGGTGGAGGACCTTGCACTTGGCATGGTTAAACTTCATCAGGTTGGCATCAGCCCACTTCACAAGCGTTTCAAGGTCCCTCTGGATGGTATTCCTTCCCTCCAGAGTATCAACCAAACAACACAGCTTGGTGTCATCAACAAACTTGCTGAGGGTGCACTCAATCCCACTGTCCATGTCACCAACAATGATGCTGAACAAGTCCGGTCCCAACACTGATCCCTGAGGAACACCACTCATGACCAGCCTCCAATTGGACACTGACCAACTCTCTGCATACAGCCATACAGCCAATTCTTTATTCGCCAAGTGGTCCATCCATCAAATTGATGTTTCTCCAACTTAGAGACAAGGATGTCTTGTGAGACAGTGTCAAACGCTTTGCACAAGTTCAGGTAGATGACATCAACTGCTCTAACCCTGTCCATCAGTTCTGTAGCCCCATCCTAGAAGGCCACCAAATCGGTCAGGCAGGATTTCCCCTTAGTGAAGCCATGCTGGCTGTCACCAAACACCTTGTTGTTTTTTGTGTGCCTCAGCATGCCTTCCAGGAGAATCCGCTCCAAGATTTTGCCAGGCACAGAGGTGAGGTTGACTGCTCTGTAGTTCCTTGGCTCATCCATTTTCCCCTTCTTGAAAATGGGGGTTGTATTTCCCATTTTCCAGTCATGGGGAACTTCACCTGACTGCCATGATTTTTCAACTATGACAGACAGTGGCTTACAAAGTGAATTTGAATCAGTTGTCTGCAAATTCTCAACCTCATTATTAAACACAGAACAATTCTGCTGTATGGCACCCTTCCTGGTAATAAATTAAAATCCTGTAAAAATCAAGTACTTGTCTTCTAATCACAGCTCTGCTCAACTATCCTGACTTTCTGCAGATCTACCTCATATCAGTATTTCTTTCTAATTGTTTTGTTCTTTTCCCCTTTTGCCAGTGCTGTCACTGAGAAGTCTGAGGCAGCTGATAAGAATATAACGGAACAAGAATACTGCATACAGTATAGTTACTCTGAATACCTAATGTTTTAGCTTGTGGATTCTCATATCTATGTCTTACTAAAAGTATTATTCATCTGCAGGTGCCACTAACGAGATAATTTACCTGACAACCATACATGAAAATAATTGCCTGCCCCTACTGAGAGGTGTGTCTAATTATGGATACCAAAAAGCAAACAGGCAGTACTACCCAACGACCCATACCATTTGGTTTATGTGACAATGGGCAAGGTAAAAAAGGTTTCTTATTAATGTCTTTTCATTGTTTATTTATAAATCGTTGTAGGGTGTGAGAGAGGAAGGCTCCTAAGAAATCTGACAACTGGGGTTAAAAAACTTGAGGGATGAGGTCAGATTTACAGGCTGTGACTGTTTTTGTACTGAATCCTGACAGTGAGTCCTTATCTGAGACCTTGGATATCCTGTGAGCTGCTCACCATCTCCTCAGCTGCATGTCAGCACCATGGGGTACATTCACCATCTGAGACTTTGTGTCTCTGCAGTTACTCATAAATGGAATCCTGAAGATACTGATGATGCCAAAGCAGAAGTGGGACTGTAGTTCTCTGAGGACCGATTCGAAGATAACAGTGCACTGAGTTGTTTTTATTGCTTGGTCCGCTTTCAGCTCTATCTCCACTGCTCCACGGTTATTACTGAGCATGCAGGGCCTTGTCTCTAAGCTGGAGAGAAATTTATTTGATAGGTGGACCACTCGGTGGATAAAGAACTGCCTGGATGGCTGCATGCAAAGAGTTGTGCTCAATGGCTCAATGTCCAGCTGGAGAGATGTGTCCCTCAGGGATCGGTGTTGGGACCAGTCTTGTTCAACATCTTTGGTGGTGACATGGACAGTGGGATTGAGTGCACCCTCAGCAAGTTTGTTGATGACACCAAGCTGTGTGGTTTGGCTGATATGTCAGAGGGAAGGAATGCCATCCAGAGGGACCTTGAGACGCTTGTGAAGTGGGCTGATGCCAACCTGATGAAGTTTAACCATGCCAAGTGCAAGGTCCTCCACCTGCGTGGGAGCAATCCCAGGCACAGCTACAGGTTGGGCAGAGAAAAGACTGAGATCAGCCCTGCACAGACTTACTTGGAGGTGAGAAAATGAACATGAGCCAGCGCTGCGCACTTGCAGCCCAGAAAGCCAACTGTATACTGGGCTGCATCAAAAGGAGCGTCACCAGCAGGTCGAGGGAGGTGATCCTGCCCCTCTACTCTGCTCTTGTGAGACCTCACTTGGAGTACCGTGTGCACTTCTGGTGTTCTCAACACAGAACTGTTGGAACAAGTGCAGAGGAGGGCCACGAGGATGATCAGGGGCCTGGAGCACCTCCCCTGTGAAGATAGGATGAGATAGCTGGGGCTGTTGAGCCTGGAGAAGAGAAGGTTGTGTGGAGACCTCATAGCAGCCTTCCAGTATCTGAAGAGGGCCTGTAGGGATGCTGGGGATGGACTGTTCCTTAGGGACTGTAGTGGTAGGACAAGGGGTAATGGGTTAAAACTTAAATAGGGGAAGTTTGGCTTGGATATCAGGAAGAAATTCTTTACTGTAAGGGTGGTGAGGCACTGGAATGTGCTGGCCAAGGAAGTTGTGAATGCTCCATCACTGGCAGTGTTCAAGGCCGGGTTGGACAGAGCCTTGGGTGGCATGGTTTAGTGGAAGGCGTCCCTGCCCTTGGCAGGGGGGTTGGAACTAGATGATCTTAAGGTCTTTTCCAACCCTAAGTATTCTATGATTCTATAATGGCCTCAAAAAATAAATGGCACAAGTGATGAGGGCCTTACTTACTTTGCTGTTACACATAAATCATGCACTAAATGTGTAATGTTAAAAAAATACAGCCCTTCTTGTGTCTGTAATCCCCTTACCTTTAAACAAAAGGAAAATGCTTCTACATTGGAAACTGGCACTAATTTTGACAAAGGCAAGACTAAATGACTCACAACAACCTAGATCCCCAGATAAGCAGGGGCACCTGCTCCTATTTTATTTGAAGCAGCTTTCTTAACAATAGGAATCACTTGCGCAAAACCCCACTTGAACAGGATGGGCTGCTGCAAGTGTCCAGGCCTGCAAGGTTTCCATTCCCACATTACGCAGACCATACGTGGGGAACATGCTACCATCATAGCTCACAGCCACCACTAGATGAATGATCTTGCTCTTCCTTTGTGAAATGCTGATATTCCTTGCTGCAAACAGTCACCAGTTCGCCCGGTATTCCGTGAACTGCATTATGAGACTGTGTTCACATTTAAGTGTTCAAAAACCGTGCAGCTCAGGTCCTCAGTGACGTGGTTTAGTGGCGGCCCTGGCAGTCCTGAGGTAATGGTTGGCCTTGACGATCTTAAAGGTCCTTTCCAACCTAGCTGATTCCATGTTACAACAGCAGGCTGTGGCAGCCACCGGACGAAGCTGACCCAAGAGCCGTGAGGCTCCCCAGGGCCCTCCAGACCGCACAAGATCATGCGCAGGATCCACGTTCCGCCCCCGGCAGTACCCCGGGACGACCGCCCCGCCGGAAGTGATGTGTGCAGGCGGTTCCGGGGGGCGTAACGCGGAAGAGGCGGTGGGCGGGAGGCCGCGGGTGACGGCAGTACGGCCCTGGGCCGGAGCGCCTCCCGGCGGCGGGGCCGGGCCTGCTCGCCATGAACATTGACGTGGAGTTCCACATTCGGCACAACTACCCCTGGGGCCGGCTGCCGGCCAGCGTCAAGCAGGTGCGGCGGGCAGGCACGGTCAGGGCTGCTGAGTGCTCCGTACGGGGAAGCGGACGGAGGGAGGGTGCCGGGTGCGGTGTACGGAGAGGCGGGGACTCAGCTCTGAGTGCCCCGGGGCGCCGGCTTGGCGGGGACGTGTGTGGCTGTGGGGAGAGCGGGGACGTGGGCCGGGTGTGGGGAGAGAGGAGTGTGAGGAGGGTGCGGGACGTACGTGTGAAGGGGGGACACGGGGGTGCGCGGTAGTTTTCTAGTGTGTGGTGTACGTGGGGAGAACGGGGTACGGGAATGGTGTGTGGGGATAAACGGGTGTGTTTCCGGGGTTCTGTGACGGGAGGGGTCGTGGGGGTGCTTCGGAGGTTCTGTGGGCAGAGGGAGATTTGGGGGTGGGTTCTTTCTCAGCCTGTGCATACCCGAGGCCCTCTGAGGCGGATGCCCCTCGACAACCGCGGTGGTGAAAGCTGGCCAGGGCAGGTGTCGGTGTTGACCTGCGCAGCCTTTACTGTGTTTCGTAGCCTGGGAACTGTTGCAGTGAATGGTTTGAGGAAGAGGAAACCTCATGAAATGTTGGTTTGCTGGGTTTAACGAGCCTCTGATAGCAGAGGGGAGGTCCTGTGTCAAGTTGAGAGGTGCTCATCTCCGAAGTCTTGAAAGCAGATGTTGTTAAACGACTCAGGCTTGTGCACAAAGCATGAGTAGTAGCTGCAGACCTGCAATAGCTGAATTCCTCGAGTTTGAGATTTTGGGTCCTGTGAGAGGGGCATGAATGATGATTTCTTTTTACCTGCCCAGCTGAGTGCTGTACTGTTGTCTGTGTGATTCAGGATAGAAAATATACCACTATTTAATGTGTTACCTACTTTAATGTAAGTTCTGGAGTACTGCTTAGTTTAGTGTTAGAATAGTCTGTAATATAGTTGTATGTAGAGCAAATATTTGGATCTGTCTTTGGATATTTAATCAGTTGGACCCTGTCTGTGACATTGGGTGTTTCTTTTCAAATACCTGATTCGTCAGTATACATGCAACTTGTTTATCACATACATACAGTAAAGTACCTTTTTATACAAGGTTCTTTTTTAATGTGATCATCATGATGAAACCGGGAAAGTGGAAAATAACACCCCCTGAACCCAGATCACTTGCTGCAGATGCAGAGCAGAAGAATAATATTGAGAGTTTTAAGGGAGCAGCCTTTTAAATAAGGCATTCAAAGCATGAGCCAAAGTTCTGTTTTTTATCTTCTGACACAGTAGTCAAGTAATGTGCTGTGCTTACGCCTTGAGCTTGTGACCTAAGATCACTTGATGGCCTCACATTAAACTATAACTTGTGCTGTTTTATTATTTGGTTTTTACATTATAGGCTGCTTAGGTACAGCAGTTGAAGCTTTACCTGCCCTTCACTATGCTTTGTTTATTCGGCAGTGCTTCTGGGTAATTCTCCAAGGCTTCAAGATGCTGAATGCTTAGTGAAATGCTTGATGCTTCATGTTTTCTAAACCATTTTATTTGAGAATTAGGTGCTTCTTTTTTTCTGTTAGACTAGTACTAGTTAAAAAAAAATAAATCTAAAGAGTGTTGCTTAAATCTGCATCCTGTGTGGAGAGGGCTGTTTAAAGATACTTCTGACCTCGTACCGAGACTAAAGATACCGTAACTGCTGAACTGGCGGACTGCCTTGAGTAATGACAGCTGCCTGCTTATATTTGCTCATGAGATACTCTGCAGTGGTTTAACTAGAAGTGATTTTGTGTGTCAGCTAAAATGCCTTTGTTTTCAAGGGTCTTGGAAACTCTCAGAGGGAATATGAAAGGCAGGTCGTACTCTACAGCATCCGCAATCAGTTACGATACAGGAATAACTTAGGTGAGTAAAGAAGCTAAGTGACTTTTAATTGCTACTCAGTTCTGTGTGGAAGCCTGTCTTTACTGTCAAACTGGAAGAACTAGCCCTAGCCAAAGTTCCTTCCTTCCTTTCTTCCTTCCCTGAAAATAAATACTTTTAAATAATAAAGCATCAACAAGTCTTGACTTTTGAGTCCATTTGGCAGCTTTTCTAGCAATGCACTCTAAGTTTGCTGAGTTGGCGGGTGAACTGAAGTGCTGTTGTAGTTATGCTGCCCTTTTCCAAGGAACTAAGGGATGTTAAGAGAGGATTTGACTAATCAAATAAAGCCTGTCACTAGATGAGATACAGACACTGGCCCTGACACACATGAGCTATTGGCTATGAATTGTTTGCAGACTTTCAATTCAGTTTTTATTGACTGCATCCTTTTGTCTTCCTAAAGCGTTGTGTCTCCATGGGGTGATTTGTGGTAACCTGTAAGATAAATCTGTTCTCTTCTAATGTCATCCTGAAAGGCTCTGGGAGCACTTGTATGTAGAAATCCTTGGATACTGAATGCCCTCCACCAGTCCTTTATTTTGTTCTTAGTTTTCTGTCAATTGCCGTTATACTATCTGTAATCCTTTCATTGTAACACTGATTTTGTTTGGGCATTTTTTCATTTAACATTATAAAACTGTAACTTTCTTTTTTCTCCTTTTGTAGTTAAGCATGTCAAGAAAGATGAACGCAAATATTATGAGGATCTGTTAAAATACAGTCGAGATCATCTCATGTTGTACCCTTATCATTTGTCTGACATCATGGTGAAAGGTCTGAGGGTAACACCGTTTTCCTATTACACGGGCATAATGGAGGTGAGTGCAGAACTATGTTCTTTTTTTTTCTTAGAGTTGTTGGTAATGGTCTTGTAATGCATTTAAGGCAATGTCATGTAGTTTGGTTCCTTTTAGGTGGGGTCTGCTAATAAGTGAGGAAAGAGTAAGGAAGGCTTCTAGAAAACTGCTTGTGACTGCAGTTTTATTTCCCCTTCTGCCCCCATGAGCCTTTCAAGAGCTGGACTTTGTCATGTGAAGCTGGGGTGGGACTTTACTCGGAGGCCTATCTTTTGGTGTTTGAGATTTGTGAAGAATCACAAATTGTAAAAGAGATACCTCATTCTATTAGATTAATGAAACAAAGAGAATTACCGTTTTTAAAACCCAGCACATTTAAATGGTTATTTTCTTTTGCGTCCTTTTTCAAAAAGACACAACCATATTAGAAGCTTTTTCAAAAGCTTGAAGCACATCTTTTTCTTAAGAGAACAAAGATGGTTCTGTTTTCTGGCAGCACTCTGGCAACCTTCTTCTATTGTCATTTTATATCAGAAGTGCTTTTTTGTATCTTGTGTACAGTGGTTGCAGGCATAACGGGTTAGTTGTTAGTTTGTTCTGTTATTATTGTTAGCAATTCCATGTGCTGTTTTTTTGTCTTAAGGCAGATGCAGTATTATGTTTATTCTTTCAGTCAGCATTTTTTTGAAAGCTTAAAGAGAAGTCTCATTTTTTTTATGAGACATTTACACAATAAGTTAATGATTACTCAAGTAATTGGCAGGTTTGATAAGGTAACTGACTTTAATAGATTTGGTGTAATTTCATTTTGTTCTTAAAAGGCAGGTGAACTGCTCTACCTGCTTTTCTGAAATGATAACTTTCTTGTTGCTGCAGCTAATTTTTCTTGGATTTTATTTTTTTTTAGGATATAATGAACAGTGAAAAAAGCTATGATTCATTACCCAACTTCACTGCTGCTGACTGTAAGTATTCTCTAATTGCATTACTGCTTCACTGAGTTGGAAATAAGGAGCTTCTGAGAACAGATTTGTTGGCATCTGTTTGCTTGAACATAAGCATGTGAATAAAGGTATAGAAGCATTTAACTAATGATATTAAGGAGTGTGTGCTCTCCATACTGTGTTCTGTTGATATGGTCAGTGCTGGAATTGAGCTACTGTAAGTGCAGACAGGCAAAACTTGGTGCAGCTTCTGGCCTTGCTTGTGTTGCATTCCTGTTTGCTTGTACTTCTGGGAGGGAAGTCTTACTGGCTCTTGTGTGTCAGCAAGCTGAGCTGCTGGTCCTTCCCTAGTGTGTTTTTTGGCATATGTTGAACAGAAAGCTTTAGCAAGCCATTGAAAGGCTGTTGATGCTCCTGTGAATTAGTGTCAGTGAAGATTGAAGGGTGACGTACGAGAAAAGTGAGAGAAGAGTTTGGTGTTTTATGAATGAACATGAGCCGGCAGTGTGCACTTGCAGCCCAGAAAGCCAGTTGTATCCTGGGCTGCATCAAAAGGAGTGTCACCAGCAGGTCGAGGGAGGTGATCCTGCCCCTCTACTCTGCTCTCGTGAGACCTCACTTGGAGTATTGTGTGCAGTT
>JASSUY010038396.1:0-16693 GCA_032466535.1 Forpus xanthops | reverse complement strand
CCCATTCCAGTGCCTCACCACCCTTACAGTAAAGAATTTCTTCCTTATATCTAACCTGAACTTCCCCTGTTTAAGTTCAAACCCATTACCCCTCATCTTATTGATACAGTCCTTCATGAAGAGTACCTCTCCAGCATGCTTGTAAGCCCCCTTCAGATACTGGAAGGCTGCTATGAGTTCTCCATGCAGCCTTCTCTTCTTCAGGCTGAACAGCTCCAACTTTCTCAGCCTATCTTCATACAGGAGGTGCTCCAGTCCCCTCATCATCCTCATGGCCCTCCCCTGCACTTGTTCCAATGCTTCCATGTCCTTTTAATGTTGAGGACACCAGAACTGCACACACTACTCCAAGTGAGGTCTCACGAGAGCAGAGTAGAGGGGCAGGATCACCTCACTTGACCAGCTGGTCACACTCCTTCTGATGCAGCTGAGGATACGGTTGGCTTTCTGGACTGCAAGAGCACACTAAAGCCAGCTCATGTTCATTCTCTCATCAACCCACACCCCAAGTCCTCCTCCTCAGGGCTGCTCTGAATCCCATTTTCGCCCAACCTGTAGCCGTGCCTGGGATTGCTCTGACCCAGCTGGAGGACCTTGCACTTGGCATAGTTAGACTTCATGAAGCTGCCATCAGCCCACCTCACAAGCGTGCCAAGGTCCCTCTGGATGGCATTCCTTCCCTCCAACGTATCAACCAAACCACAGAGCTTGGTGTCATCAGCAAACTTGTTGAAGGTGTGCTCAATCCCACTGTCCATGTCATCGACAAAGAAGTTGAACAAGACCTGTCCCAACACCGATCCCTGAGGGACACCACTCGTTACTGGTCTCCAGCTGGACACTGAGCACAACTCTTTGCATGTGGCCAACCAGCTAAAAAAATATCTGTTCTTTCTGTCATGTGTGACCTTGGTATTGAAAAATAAAAATGTGCTAAGTGACTGACCAGAATATCAGTGTGCTGTCTCTTGGCAATATATGAGGGACAGAAAAATATTTCTGACTGTTTATAGCATGTTTTTTTTAACTACTTATGAATCAGATGGGGAATATTTGTGACAGAAGATTTGATGTATCATCAAGGATATGGCTGACAATGAAAATATAATGCTGATAATTGCATAATGCTGGACAAATATTGTTTAGAGGAAACAAAGCAAAGGGAATATGCTTTAAGAAAAGTCAGAAGAGCTTTTTAACTGCAACTGAAGGAAGAAAAAGGCTTGGCTTCAGAAATAAAAGTAGAACACGCTTCTTGTCATGATCACAGGTGTTGACAAAGGGGAAAGACAAGGGCATTGCCTACTATTCAAGGTACATATTGGGCTGGGTTTCATGTAGAAAAAAATACATTATAGTAATATCATCAGCAAGACAAAAATGATCTTTTATTGCTTCAACTACTGTTTTGGGGTCACACTCCCACATTCCATACTGTGTTATTTTCTTCCTCTTTGATCTCAATTCAGCTTCTATTAGAGGTATCACAAACCAATGAAAACTAGATCAGGCTGGGGTGGAGAGCAGGGTGTTATTAGTAACAAATTTCCCCCTCATTTGCAGCTCCCATCATGTGCATACTGAATGTTTCTTTGTCACTTTGTAATTTGAGGGCACCCATCTGTTAATTTGCTCCCTGGATGCTGTTTCAGGATGTTACTGCTATTGCATGCAGCCTGTCATTTCAGAGATGCTCAGAATTCATTTTGGCATCTAAGGAGATGGAGGAGCCTCTGAAAGCTGTGGAGGTTCACAAACAGAAGAGAGCCTGAGGGCAGGGGGCACGGTTTCTGGGCAAGCTGGAGGCAGTCAAACAATGTGGTTTTGTGGATGGAAAAGAAGCTGGATGGAGCTCAGGAGATGGTCCTTCATAAAGCACTCTCACAAAACCCAGAGCCATGGCTATTGATAGTGCCCTAGTTTTGATAACACTGAAAACTCAGGCATAGGGGTGCTGGTTTGGTACCAAAGGAATTGCTTAAGAGAAAAGGAAGAAGTAATAACAGAGGGATCCTGTCATGAAAAATTAATAGAATAAGATGGCCCAAAATATTTCTGAAAACACTCAGGCTTTCTGGGATCTCAGAAACAACTTTGAAATTTGTGTTGCAATAGAAGCATCAAGTAAAATGAATCCTACACAGAAACTGCAAGAGAACATAAAAAGATAAAACCACTCACAGATATCTAAAAATTCTGCATCAAAAGCAAGCTAGCTCTTTCAAAAATAAGATAACTTTTCTAAGCCTTGTTAACAAGCATACACTTCCTCCCTCCTACCTTTTTATATGCTAAAGCTGCCTGGCTGTCTTTAAAATCTCTTTTAAATGTTTAGTTTCAACAATTAGAGCAAAGAATTTTCTCTAGAGAAGGCATGGCACTTAAAAAGCAAAATGAAAGGAGTAAAAAATGAACAGAATTTGCAATGTCCACCCTTGGTCATTCACATTAAATTGCATGTACGTGTCTTAGAATCAATTAAATGAAGGTATGCCTTCCAATACAGAAAAGAATTAGGCAATATATTAAAAGTAGGTAACCTTGTTTGCCTCCCACTCAACCTTTCTTCATTATTCTTAATAGCAAACATCTAGCTATTGATCAGTTCATTTTAAATGCTACTAAGGTAAATGCCATACTGTTTTGAACTGATGAAAGAATTAAACAAAGACAAATCATAGTAATTGTGGTATGCTGAGGAATGCAGATTACAAGAACTGAATTAAAAAAAAAAAAAAGCCTAATGTAACCTTTCATGTAAAATCTCACAAAAGAAAGAAAATGCATGTTAGAGCAGTCAGAGAAATTTATCTCAAGTCAAATCCCTCTCATCTTCTTCATTCTGCCTTTGTAGTAAGGACTGCAACTTCATTCTAAATCAATACATTTTCTCAGGCAACATGATTCCATCATAAATCATCATTTGCACAACATGTTTCTGCTAATAAATCTGCAGCTAGAAGGGATAAAGAGGAAACTGGTAAACAATAAACTGTGCTGTTAAACTAAGGCAGAAACTATATAAAACACAGGGTCATTACTGACACCTGTACATACAATATGCTCTCTATCAATGTTAACTGTTGTGAAATTAAATGTACTTTCTTCTGCAAATAGCTGTCTACAAAGTCCAAGTTGATGCCCAAGACAACGAAATGTTGAACCCAAACTATTCATGAAAAGATGAGGGTTAATGTATATAATTTAGCAGCAACCCTGGCCAACTGCATTTCAAACAGATTTTCAAACTGCTTCTCATAACAAGGCAAAATTTGACACAAATACATAGTTTGTGGCTTGGATGTAAACCTAAGGAGCTGATTACCGAATAGACTAAATATTTCTTTTGAAACCTCAAATACATTCTCAATATAATAACTAAAAAAACCTAAAAACAGTAAACTGGGTAAAGAAAAAAAAAGACTGTTGATAGTATAAATATTGACAGACTGTGGAATCTGGAAGTTTCAGGGCTATATACTTCTTTCTTGGGCAGAAGCAGTGCTTTTAAATATGTTTACATTTTGACAATTCTCTCCTGTCCTCAAAGAATAGGAATCTAAAATTGCTTAATCCTAATTTAATAAAAGTTTTTTAAAAAAAGAACTGAAATTTATATTCCACTGCCTTTTAACGGCAGCTGAACTCCAAATTGTTGGCAAGAACACATAGAAATATGGGCCATTGGACACAATGGCTCAGAAACCTAGAAAATGGGGAGAGATAGGTGCAAATCCCTAGACCACACTAGTATCTCTTTCTGCCTTTGAAAACCTGCCTTGTAGGCTAATGTGTCCCAAACACCTTTTCTCCATGCCTCCACTCCAAAATAAACTCTCCCTCTGACACCTTCCTTCCTGATTATTACTACCCTTACACACTTTTCTGCTTCCAGAACTGTGAACAAAATTATGCATTTACCACGTACTCTAAAGCAGAAAATTGTAATTTGTAAATAAATGGGTCAATTTCCCAACAAGTTCAGCATATTTCAACCATAAATTAGTAGAGGCGCTTCTTACTTATGAATCTGAGCAAAGACTTGGGAGGTTGTGTTTTATTTAAATCTTGGAAAAAGTCTTCTATCTTGGTCTTCCTATCTGTCACTTATAAAACAGTGCACATTAAAAGCGGGTGTTGCTTAAGAAAAGCCAGATTCTGCTAAATTTATCCATGTAGGGGAACGGTATTGCACAAGTAAACAGTGTGTGCTCAGTTTTCTTCATTAAGACTTCTATAGCAGTCAGTGAGCAGAGTTCCTAGATTTATTTATTAGTGTTAACACATCTATTTGTCACATTTCTGCTTTGTTCAAGCATTAGGAAAACTCTGATACTTTTGTGTCTACTGTCACTGAGCCTGCCTGAAAAAAAAATCTCTGCTTCAAGGAAATTCTGTGCAGCCCCTACAGTTTCTTTTTCCTTATTCAGAACTGAACAACAGAAGTCCAGTCCCGGGCCAAATATTGTCCTCACTTGATAAATTTGTTAATCACCTCTCATATCTTGTTGATTCAGTGTCAGTCAAAGGCAATACTACTGCTCACATACTTACAGCTGAATTGTAGCTCTAAGCGTATGCGTAAGTGCTTTTTTGGATAGATGCCAGAGTTACTTGAGTCCTTGCCATGTCAGGCCCCTTGTGAATACATTTTTCTCATGTGAACCATATTTTCAAGACCAGACTTGTGTCTTTTAGCACATTGACAGTTATGCAACTCAGTGTAGAGGTGTATAGGGGCTTTACTGTGCCAAGCACCTTTGACTTCTTCCTGGAATGAGATAGTCAATGCCAAGACAGGACCTACATGATTCAAAGGTCAGTAAGACTGCAGAATCTATCCCCAAGTGAATATATCTGTCCATGTTACCACTAAATATTCCATAGACACAAAAGAAAATGTGCTTGAGCACTTAGAGGAAGAAGCTAGATGTGGAGATATTAAAATGAAGGGAAAATGTGCAAAAAGTACTTTGATTAACAATTTAAAAATTGTCTGGATAAAAAAATTTATTAGGCTAATATCAGGTTAAATCTTAGTCCTATATGCAGACTATCCTACACTGTCTCTTTTGGCAGTAAATTACAAATTTATAAATTATCTACAAGCTTACAGGTTTTGCCTCAAGTTTTCTAACTATTTTTGAAGGTCTCACAGCCTTTTCTGAGCTCCTGAGCAAATGATCCCAGGTCACTTGCACACTCTAGGTGCAGTGGGACTGCACTGGACTCCTTGTGCATATGATAAACAATTGCCAGTAAGTCTGATATACCACAGGGTTGATCTTCATAGGCTCCTAAGAGACATTCATGACACAATATACTGATTTAGTGCCATGCCCAAACATTTAGTCATGTCAAGTATCCCCAATCACCAGCTCTGTATGTTATGGGAATTGTATCTATAGGCAATACTGTGTAAATTTACATAAATAATGGAAGCAACAATTAAATCTCAGGTTTCAGATCTAGTCCCTGTGAAATAGGGTCTTTTTGCTTCTGGTAAACTATTCTTTCATGTATCTATTTCTTTAATGCAATCTGCAAAAAGCTGTTTTATACAGAGAAAGCTTGGGGGATTGCCTTTGGTGCTAAATCTTAGACAGTGGGTAGTACAAGCCATCCATGGAGCTACCCATTTCTTCCATCAGGAGGATGTCTCTACCTGAGGCATGAATATCATGCTCTCTTGGAGGGAAGGCCCATGTGACATGAAAAATACAGAAGAAATGGCTTTGGAATTTGAATGATTACTGAAATAAAAAAGTATTAACATCTTGCCAAATATCCCCCTCCTAGTGTGTTCAACTTTTAGACAAAATGGCATCTTCTGTAAAATATTTAAACTACTTTCAGTTGAGGAAGTGATAGTTTACTAAGAATGCATAAATTAAGAGACAGGAGTGCCATTGCTGTACCTTATGGAAATAGCACTTATTTTTAGAAAAAAGTCACTACTACAAAGGAAATGATATTTCTTAAAGTTTAGGAAGATAAATTTAAAAAACATTGACTGTAATTCTCTTATAAAACATAACTGTATATTAAATCATATGAAGGTATTTGTTTCAAGCCAATTTTCTTCAGTGTGCTTTGGACTCATAATATTGCCTGTTTATTCTACTTGCTCATGAAGAGTTAACAATACAAGTATGCATGGCACAAATCATAATGCTTATTCTTTATAATAGAATAGTATCATGAAAGCAAAGAGCACTGGAGGGCTCTGGATCTTAGAAAAATAACACCTCATAGCAATCCAATTTTTTATTTATTAATAGATTTTTTATTTATTAATAAAATTTTAATTTCAGTGACAAAGAAGTGAAAAAATGGCATACATACAGAAGATCAAAAAGATGACTAGAATACAGAATATTTCATTTTCAGGATTGCAAATTATTCACTAGCTTCTATGTGCTGTTGTAAAGATTTTTATCTTTACAACTCCCAAAAATGCTTATGTACTGTAAAGATCTATGTACTTAGAGAATATAGAATATATTTTGTATAAAATAGAAATATAAATATAGAATATGTTTTGTATAAAATTTATTGCTTCAGACTCCATCCAGATATGCAGCACTGACACTTCCTTTCCACAGGAGTGAATGCAGCTTGAATGTCAATTAGAGGAAGGAAGGACTGTTTGTCCGATGCTCTGTCACAGGCCATACAGTGCATGTGCCACTTCAAAGCTTACCTAAGCCTTCTTCTTCACCAAGTCAGTGTCTCTGCTGTCTGCTGAAACTGGTGGTTAACAGATTGTGGAGTTTAGGAGCAAAGACTTGCTATTTAAAGAAAAAAGGTTTAAGGTACAGTACTTGAATGTGTTAGATAACAGTAACTTACTTTGGAGTCTGAGCTCTGACTCCACATCTCCCATGTTAGGAAACTTCACAAGTGAAGTTAACATGTTCGTGGTAGTAGCAACAAGTTGAATAGACATGAATTGCTCAAACCCTCTTATTGGTCATCTTTCATCAAGGCAGAAACATATTGGAAAGATAATATAGCAAAGTCTGCCATCTTTTTCTCTCATCTGTGGAGGACCTTGACCTAGTAGCTATGTCAATTGGGCAATTCTTCTGAAGGTATAACCCAAAATTTTTGTTTGATCCTTGATGGTATTTCATCTGATTTTTTTGTCAGCAATGGTCATACACAATACTAATCAAGGTGAAGGTAGTTGAACTGTCAAAATAAAACATATTTTAAACACCTCAAAATTGTTCCAGCATTATAAGGAAGTCCCCATTCCCCTATTCACCTCTAGAATAAAGGTTGCTTTCCAGGAATTCTCTGCTTTACTGGCAATGACATCCCACATACTTTTAATCAGCTTCCAAGGTCAAAACTGAAGTAGAACAAAGCGTCAACTAACATGAATTAAATATTATGAATTTATTTAAATAAGTTAGATCTTCTAAATGAAAAAAAAAAAAAAACATGATCATTTCTGTCTTAGCAGGAGGGGAAAAGCTGAATACAAGGTGGGATTTAACAGTGTTCCTTTGTTAGAATTAAATATATGCTAATTTCTCTGAGCTTTTATGTATTTTCATTGCTCTTTTAGACTTTAATAGGCATTTTCATTATTTGCCTCTCGAACTGGACAGTGATACGCAGTATATAACCTCATTCAGTAAGCCAAGGATTCAAGGCTATTTAGATTTATTTTGAGATTGCATTAGATCAGACACAAATTTGACTTCTTTTACAGCTCTGCTATACAGGAGACTTCCACAAAAATTGCCTTTCAGCTTCATGCAGATTAACTGTAACAGGAGCGTCACTGACAGGTGGCGGCTCTCCACCCTGTTCAGAAAGTTATTTTTCTCATTCTGTTATCACACAGCTCTTCATAGAAGATTCTGAACGACAGCCATGAATCCAAACACTCCCTAGTTTGGGGTGAGCTTGGATCCCAACCAAGATTTGCAGCTGGGACCCATCTGTAGTTACAACACAATATTGAACAAGTCTGCAGTGGTGTAAATTGGCACAGATTCATAGACTTCAAAGGAAGCATGCCAGTTTACAGGAGCAGAGGGTATGGATAATCTTACCTCTGTGAAGAAGGAAATAAAAGAGGCTGAGGAAATCAAAGTAGATAGAGGAAATATGAAAACCCAGATCAAACTGAAAAACAGGCCTTGAATGTTAGAAGTCTAGCTTGATGCAGAGGCATGTACATGCTTGGGATACAGGATAAGGATGCTTATAAGTGCTTGGCCTTTTTTGCTTTGTTGCATTTTATGCCAAGGAGTCCTCAAGAAACAAAGAATCCATCATTTCTCTTACTAAATTTCTCACAGAAGTATTATTTTAAACATCATCTTTCTCTGAACAAGAAAAAAAATGTCCAAAGCTTCTTTGAAAGTCTGTCAATAGTATTCCTTCTCCAGATTAATAATTCAGTCCTGCTTCAGTTTCAGAGTTGGAGTGCATGCTAATACTCACTGTGACTCCCTCCTGCTGTAGGGCACCCTGACATTTAGCAATTCTAATTTTTTAAGTAGTTTTGCAAATACTAACTAAATTCCTGAAAAAAAATATATAAAAAATAATCGATCTTATAAAGAAAGTTAATTATCCACATTTTTATACTAACCAAGTCTGACCAAACTGAGATAACTTGACCAAATTACAGAAACAAAACAGTTCCCCATCAGGGATGGAACTCAGAGGATTTGTCTCTTATGTCTTTTCTGACATCACTGAATTATATTTTTGAATCTATAGGTCTGAATCTGCACATACATTTTTATAGCTGAAGATGGATAAATTTAATTTTTTGATTTTAATGTCCTGGATTTAGATTTGAAACATTAAAAAAAATATTTACAGGAATTTTATGGTTTCTTTGAAGCAGAACTAAGTCTAAATGAAATGCATAACCTTCACATGTGTTATTTTGTCATGTTACCGTGTATTGTTTGAAATGAATATGAGATAAGTATGATATGGCTGTCTCACTCATCTCTTAGGACATGTTTTTATACAAATACTTTAATTCATGGACATTCCTCAGTAAAATTTGTAAATATAAATTAAGCAATTTAGACATAAACAAGCCTCTTTCTATTTTTACAGGCATTTTAATGTTCTGCTCTAAAAGATCTTAGCTGTCTTTAAATATTTTCTCTCAGTTTGTCAATTTCAATCTCAAGGAAAAATAAGGAAGAAATTAGGTAACCTAAAAGCCAAAAAATGTTTTGGAGACCCATTAAAACAACAAGGAAGGAAAATAAAGTGCAAATACAGGCCTCTCAGAATTTTTTCCCCAAGTGTTTTTAGAGCTTTGCCGAATATGATCTCTCTCCCCAGTTAAACACTGCCTGCTTGGCTTTTTACATGACTTCTGCCTTGGGTGCTGCACCCAGCTGTCATTCTTCTTCCAGGACCATTCATTGTATATGCTCTGCATCGCTGTAAGGTTCACATGCAACAGGGTTGCCTCAGAAACCACACATGCCTGCTGCCCTCACAGCATCAGTCCTGGTTAGGTCCCAAAGCACACCTTCCACCCATTTATTTTCTTCAGGGGTGATCCCAGCCACCATGTGAATGCAGCCTCATTTTCGAAAGAGAAAAATGAAATCCAGCAAAGTGATCCATGTTCAAGTGCCTGTGTGTTCATGACTGAAAGAAGGAATTGTCTAGAGAATTATTTAAAGTTAGACTTGGGTTAAAGGTCTTCTCCAAGCATTGCTCAGACACAGTGATATTTAGAAGATGATTGCTGCTCAGAGATGATAACTGAGTTGGCAAGCACATTGGCGAGCATCAGTAAAAGTAGGCAATATAAGCATTTCCTGCTCAAATAAGTCAATTATAACCTTTTCCTTGTCATAAAACTGCCAGTTGATCTAATTAGGTAGAGACAATGAAAATGCAAAGCTGGGACCATAGATCTGTAACAATGTATGCCATAGCCTATGTGTCATCTCTTCTGTCTTTAAAAGGGCTTGACCTGAACCATTAAAGTCCGAGTAAGAACTGCTTTGCACAGAGTAAGAAAACATGCTTATACATCTTAAAATGTTGTGGTTTTTTTTTTTGTTGTTTTTTCTTTTTGTGAGTAAAATGTAAAAAAAAAAAAAAAAAAGAAAAAAAAAAAGGAAAAAAAAAAGGAAAAAAAAATTTCTTGAACTATTGAACTCTTTCTCAAACAATCCTTGAAATGTGGAGACTCCTTCATCTGTTCATTCCTCTTAAGTATGTCCAGTCTGGCAGCATAGATAACCTCTGCGCACCTGCTCAAGGCTTAGCTTTTCAGGTTACACTTTTCCAGGTATGTGTCTGAACCAGTGTTCAATGTATGCATACTCATAGAAGAGGGCTTCAGCAGCTGTCTTGTGACACAGGTCTATTCTAAAGAAGTAGGAAAAATAAGCACTTCTTCATTTGTGCCATATATCAAAGTGGGTATGATGCTGTAACACAGCCCATGGAGGCAAGGCTGGGCAGGGAAAGTTGAACTGGGTTTTTCCCTTGTTATATACCATCTGGACAGTTTTTCAGAAAAAACTAGATACGCACACACTAAAAAGCTAGGGAGATACAGCATTCATAACTGCAACAAATACATTCTAAGCATCAATTCTGTTTTAGAAACAAAGGGCTTTTACATTCCTAAAGAGACTTAGACATCTAGTTGTCACTTTTGCATTAAAAGTGCAGACCTGCAGAAACTCACATAATCCTGCCTACAATTTTGTAAGCAAAGTACAGACCCCAGCCTACAGTGAATTCTGGGAGCAAAACTGTCTCTCTTCTCTTTTAAGGTTGTTCCAGCTTGTGTATCATGAGGAAGTCTGCCAAAAGGTTAGGTGAATTTATGTAACGATTCTTTGTAGCTGGGACTAATAGTGCAGTGACAAGCGTGTATGAAGACAGTAAGTGAACGGTGGTCTGTAAGGACACAGTCCTCGCCCTTGCAGAAAACAAGACTGTCCCTTTGAAGGAAATGGGCAATTCTGGAAGACTACTCGATGCATGGAGAGCATAGGCACAGTCCTTTCAGTAAGAGGTATATATAAATAATATTGTATTAAGAAAGAGGAAAAAGTGATGTGGCTACAAGACTTGTTAGTCACTTGATATGCAGGGTTTCAGAAAACAAGCATTGAAGAAAAAAGGAAAAAAAAAATCTATATAGCCACATAGAGATACATGCTTGCTAGATAGATTGATGCGTACACTTAGATCTATATAACTATTCATTTGGTGGATGTAAGTGGTCATTGGAAAGGTGGCTATCTCCTTAGAAAATTGTACTTGGCACAGCTGCTTTGTCTTGTTCTGGTGTTAACAATGTGATACTGCAACAGCGTGATACTGTGCTACATGAGAATTTTTTGCTTAAACCTGAGAAAACAACAATGGCTAACAGCACAAGCGCATAAAGGGGGGCCAGCCAAATTTTAGTGCTACCATAAGAACTAAACATTAGGTTGAAAGTAGTTTACTGCAGTAAAAAGTATTTTACTGCAGGAAGGCTCCTACTGCTTTTTCCAGGCATGGATTCTTGTCACTGATTTTGTGTGTTTTTAATGCCCTTGGTAAAAAAGAGTCAGCGTGGTGTTGATATTTCCTAGCGATACAGTGTTGAGAGGGAATATGACTCTAAAGGATGGATGGGAAGAAGCTCACAGAAGAACTGCATGGCGTTGTAGGCTGGAGTAATTGAAATTCAATACTACAAAATGCAAGGTCGTGCACTTACTAATAACGAAAGCCTCTGCTACAGGCTAAGAGCTCGTTTGTTAGAAATGACTGAGGAAGAGAAAAATCTAGGTATATGAGCAAGTCACAGGATAACTATTAACTATCAAAGTAATGCCATCACAAGAAGGCCAATGTTAACAGGAGCAGATAAGAAAAATCAGTGGGATTGAATAAATGGAGATGTGGTCATTTTTTAGCTGGGAATACTGCATACACATCTGACCAACTCTGAGAGGTAAACTATAACTAAACCTTGGGCACAAAGAGGCTGTGATAGGGGAGACATCTCATGGCTATTTCCAAGGGGAGCACCAAGCAGGTTCATGCAGTAGGGAACTGGCTCTAGTTTAAAGACAGTGCCAAAACAAAAAAGCAGTAGCACATATAACTTTTAGTTCAAATGTACTTAAAATCAGTAGAGCAGTGAAGCATTCAAGCAATTTCTGTCAGAAGCAGGATCTGCTGAGATAGAATTTGACCAAATAATGGAAAGACTTATGTAATATGTATATATAAAGTCATTTGTAACATGAGGAACCAGGACTTGATAACCCAGTAAGTCTTTTCCAGCCTTCATCTCGGGAGGATTTCTTTTTCTACAGTCCTCATGAGACCTGCAGTAGCTGCCTTCCCTTTCTGTGCTCCTAAGACTGGGCACACTGAGAAGCAGTGTTGGTGCAACATGATGCAGAACTCCATGGCTCTGTGCCCAGCGATCTCCCATGGCAAACCTATGAGACGTCTGTGGCAGCTGCAGCCAGAAGGCTCAGTGCCACAGAGGCACAGACTCCTGCTGCGAAAGGGAGGGAAAGGTCCTAAGGCAGGAGGAATCCTCTGCACATGGGATGCAGATGGAGAGATTTCCCCCACAGCTGAAAATAAATGTTCACTTCTGCAAAGTGCTTGCCAAGGTGTGAATCAGACCTCTCTGCTGGCTGCCTTATGTATGTACTTAGTTTTCAAGTAATTTATAGCATCAAAACAATTATGACTGTATATTAATGCAATCCTGGTCTCCGGCTATAATACTTTCGGAGCAATGCTTTAATGCAGCTTTCAGCTTCATGTTTCCATTCCTTCTTCATATTTATTGATATATATATATGTATTTAATTTTTTAGCACAAGTAGGTCAACTGAAAAGTTGTCGGTACAGAAGATTGAATGTGTTGCTGGAGAAACTAATTATTTTTTTTTTAATAACAAGCATTCATTCTAGGCCAGGTATGAGTACACAGACCTAATTTGCTTGAGTAAGACATGAGTTTCCATGGTATTAAATGTATAAGGAAGTACTGTTCAGAATAGGTGAGGCTTTTAGTCTTGAAGTCATGATGTAAAGTTTGACAAACATCAGTAAAATAAAAATGATTCCTCTGATAGAGGATAATGTCAGATGCCAGATGCTGTGAAACATGAATGTACTGCCAAGGCATTCAGTGTAAGGTATGGTTTATATGCTTCCAACAGCAGTTTGTTAGGAAGTGACTAGGGAGGATTAGTAAAAGGATATGAAACATTTTAGCTGTAAGTCAGTAGTTCAAATCTTCTCCAGAGCAGAAGTGAATAAGGAACTAAAGTGCTGGAACTGATGGAGTTGGGTCTATGGCTGATCTTAAAGTTCTGTATGAGTTTAACAGCTTTCTTGGACTGAGGCTACAAAGTCAGGGTTATTTGTTGGCCTGTGTGAAATAAGTCGATGTCCCTGATTCAAGCCCACTAAGTCAGCACCAAAGGCTTAAACAGCGATGAAGAGCTTTTTGCACATCTGGTGCTTCTCCCACTGGAGCATGGCTGAGTGACAGGCTGGGAAAAACAGTACCTGCCTTTGGTAAGGAGGTTTTTAGTTTCTTGTGCTGTAAATCTGGCACCTGTCACAAGCACTAAAGCTCACATTACATAGGACAAACCTGGAGCTTTGTTTTTTCGTAAATGTTTTCACAGCTACATCTAATCAATATAGTCTTCTCTTTGTTGTAAGAAGAAGTAGTAATTAACTTTCTGTCCAACATAAGCACACTCTCTAGACAGCATAAAAGTGAGGAGAAGAAGAGGAAAAACAGTTTTGCCTAAACTAATCAGTGTCCTTTGCCAAACTCACACAATTACGAGATTACAAAAAAAAAAAAAAAAAAAAAAAAAAACAATGTTTGAATTTTATTGTAAAGAAATACTAAGGTAGTAACAAAAAGTCCAGAGAGACCCTGGTCAAGCATTCATCAAGGTAACACTTTCAGGATTACATAGGTGGAAGTATGTACTCACTGTAGGATTAAACAGCCATGTCACAGTTTCGTGATTTGCCTCTGGAGAAGGAAAGGAGATCAAGAGCTTTTATCGTGTTCAGGTGCAAGCCACAGGAAATTAGGCTTGCTTTATAGACCATGATTTCCTGACTACACAAGCATAACAATAATTAGAAAACTTGCAGAGGAGATTATATACTGCAAATGTAGCTGCTTACCTCTACATCCCTATTGTGAGATGAATTTTACAATACCATTAGTTACTGTGTATATTTTCCCTTGTTGAAACACAAGGAAAAAAATCTATTATGAAACTTCATATTTCTAAAGTTGTATGGTTCATGAAGCCAAATAGATGTCATAGGGCAATAAAGGAAATTAATTACCACACAAAAGGTGGCAAAATCAGCTTGTAACTTAATGAAAGTTCAGGAAGTAGTGTAATTTGTTTGAATATGCCATTGATATATATATATAACTATATGTGCACACCCCTCTCTCTCACTTGTGCCTATATTCCATTTTTCTGTAGCAACAAGAGATGAAGAAATAATCCAAGCTCAATAGAACCAAACTTGAAAAATTATGCAAATCATTCACAAATAACTGAAGGGTAGAAAAGCCAAAGACACATTTCCTGTTTAAGTAGTAGCTACCAAAGTTTATTGATGGCCATTACACTTGTGTGTTGTACCTATCACACATGGATATTTTCAGATTTTACCCACCATATAGTACTATGTTTTGAAAATATAGAAAATATAGAATCAGAGAATCAGAGAATGGTTTGGGTTGTAAAGCACCTTAAGATATTAACTTCCAACCCTCATGCACATGGACACCTCACAGTACACCGTCTCTGTTCAACCTGGCCTTGAAAGCTGCCAGGGATGGAACATTTACAACTTCTTTGGGCAACCTGGTCCAGTGCCTCACCACCTAACAATAAAGAACTTCTTCCTTATATCTCACCTGAACTTCTGTTTAAGTTCAAACCCATTACCCCTCATCTTATTGATACAGTCCTTGATGAAGAGTCCCTCCCCAGCATCCTATAGGCCCCCTTCAGATACTGGAAGGCTGCTTATGAGGTCTCCATGCAGCATTCTCTTCTCCAGGCTGAATAGCCCCAACTTTCTCAGCCTATTTTCACACAGGAGGTGCTCCAGTCCCCTCATCGTCCTCGTGGCCCTCCTCTGCACTTGTTCCAACACTTCCATGTCCTTTTTATGTTGAGGACACCAGAACTGTACACAATACTCCAAGTGAGGTCTCACGAGAGCAGAGTAGAGGGGCAGGATTGCTTCCTTCAACCTACTGGTCATGTTCCTTTTGGTGCAGCCCAGGGTAGGGTTGGCTTTCTGGGCTGCAGGAGCGCACAGCCAGCTCACATTCATGTTCAGTTTCTCATCAACTGACACCCCAAGTCCTTTTCGGCTACACTGAATCACTTCTCCTCTTTACAAATGCAAAAAAACCTTATTGCAATATATTGTGTCCAACAAATTAAGACAGCCTGTCAGATTCCCATGTGTTACCTTGCAAGCTTGCTTTAATTCAGCTGAGCCATTTGATTGTTTTAGAAACATACTGTGCATATTATTTAGACACATGCCACCAGCATTAAGACACTTAAGCATAATTGACTGCTGCCTTATCATGCAATGGCAAGGTGTGCATCAGAGACAGACAGTCAACAACAAACAGAAATCATTGTACAGAGTAATGATAAGAGAATTTCTGCAGATTACTGGGTATAGTCATAAGAAATTTCTACCTAATTAGATTAATCAATGAGTTTGCATTGAGAAGGTAAGCTCTAATTGTTTTCCTTTGATTAATATATTGTTAACTATTTATCAGCTTTGGCTTTGGTATTTCACAGTACAGATCTCATTGCTCACTCTATTTTTCTTGGATTTAATATTAATTTTGAGCTAAGCATGATATATATAAGACTGAATTAATTTCACCTTCTTTAATGATCTAATTTCCAGACATCCACTCGTGTCACTTTAGAATTCATTATCACTCCCCAGAGGACAACTTAGACATTCCACTTCAGGTGCGTTTTCTCACATGAAGCAACCTGAATGATGCACTTTGATAGACCCCTAACTTTTAAATGGCTAAAGCAAGATGAATACTACCCACAGGGGCAACCTCTTCATCCTCTGAAGGCAAAGATGAGATGACCTCTACAAAAAGAACTCATTAGAGTGGTTTAAAGAATAAAGATGAAATAAATACTGGTACCTTGCAAACCAATGGGAGTTTTACTACCATCCTCATTGGGGACAGGGTTCACCCTGAGCCTCTATATGAAATCAGTGCAGGTTCTGTATGTTATTTCCTCAGGTGGATGATCACTTGTAGAAGGCCACCACACACTCTTCATCTTTCTTAATAATAGCACCAGATATGAAGAGGAATGTGACTGTTGAGTATATTACATTATCTTGGGATCAATTTTTGGATACCTTTTGAACAACAACAGTTTATAAGTAATGTGAAGTTTAGGTTGCATGGTGAAATTAGCAGTGATAAGGACTAAGACCTCCTGGAGCCTAATAGCTTTCATGTGCCCTCCATCTTAAATAAAGGTACTTTCATGATATTGAAAACACACAGAAATTGTGCAGAACACTGCATTATTGTGAGAAAACAAGAAAAAAGAGTAAGCTCTTATAGTGGGTGGTAGTGGATGACATAAAG
>JASSUY010038391.1:0-35968 GCA_032466535.1 Forpus xanthops | reverse complement strand
AAATTCTTTCCTGTAAGGGTGGTGAGGCACTGGAATGGGTTGCCCAGGGAAGTTGTGAATGCTCCATTGCTGGCAATTTTCAAGGCCAAGTTGGACAGAGACTTGGGTGGCATGGTTTAGTGGGAGGTGTCCCTGCCCATGGCAGGGGGATTGGACCTAGATGATGTTAAGGTCCTTTCAAACCCTAACTATTCTATGATTCTATGATTCTTTGATTTGTATACATTTTGAATGTTTCTTTTTGGCTATCTTTTGGTTTCTGTATGCACAGTTGCAGTGATTTTGAATGGCCTTAAGAACTGCAGTGGGAGAAGTTTTCAGCTCTTGTTTCTTGAGTTCTGATGAGATTTGATGATGTACTCTGGTTGGTTTGTTGGATCATTGCTTTGTTGATTGTATCACCTGGTCTTGTGTTAGATCTTCTGTTGCTTTTGGCATACATTTTTGCTCCTCAGTAAGTTAAAAGGCTTTTTAAACTGTAAATTGTAAATATTAGACTCAGCATATACCTGAAGTCACCATTTCTAGTCATATTTCTGATATCCACATGTGAAAATTTCTGTCTCACTAAAAGTCAAACATGAAATGTGTTGGGCTGTTCCGCTGTGTTCCTCAGATATAGGACCAGACTGAGGCTGAATGAAGCTGTAGTGAATTGCTGCATCTCCTATGTGCAGCATCAGAGTTGTATGCAACTTTGGTTTTGGCACTGCTTAGCATCTTTTATCTAGTAAAAAAGTCTTTTGAATGTATAACTGTGTTGTCAAAGAATAATGAGATTCCCATCAACATTAACTTAAAAGCCTAATTATATGCAAGCTAAGACCCTTTTTTTAAAGCAGGGGTGAGTTTCCAGACAGGTTCACTCCACTGTTGGACATAACTCAGCTGGATTTTTAAAGCTGCCAGCTGCCTTAAGTAGAGAAGTGAAGCAAATAGCCTGACAGGGATGATAAGCTGCAACAGATCCTCCTCTGTAGCATCACCAGTCTGACAATCTAGTAGGATTCTGGGAAAAGGAAGGCAGATACTCCATGCCATGAGTCTGTGCCTATGAAGTGTCCCTTGCTCAGCCAGGGTTAAGAGACAATTTGACTGACATTATGAGCTATTTGTTAAAATAGAAAATGGCACACACTGATACTGAGTGTGACTTCCCTTTTATGCAGAAGTCCCATTATAAAATGCTTGTTATTCCATAACAAGTGGCATTTTAAAGTGGTCTTGCCTGCACTCTGACATTACAGGCTTACGGACCTGGGTGTTTTTGTTTGGCAGTAGGGCTGGATTGTTTTGCAAAAATATGTACTTTCTGAAGGGATTTAGTATAAGAAAATACTGGCTGTGTTGGAGTTTAGTTTTTGCTTTAATCTGGCGGGCAAATACATGTTTTATATGTATTTGCAAATGTACGCTTCACAAGCATTATGTTTCAGAGTTGGTAAAGTTTCTATATTCCAAATGTCTGAGGAGGAACTAACAGTACAAACTTCCCAGGGGGGCAGCGCACTAGGACTGATCCTTCCTACTTGTGCAAACAGAAATGCTGGGCATTTGGGGTTATTTTCTCTATCCCTCAATAATGATAATGTCATGTTGTACAAAGCCAACATTTGATGAAATGGACATTCCTGAGTGATTTTTTTTTTCTTCAAAAAAGTTTAATCTGAAATAGGAATGATTTGAACATTTTATTTTCAAATGTTTTCTTAGGGAATATTACATTACCATGGTGAAATGGGTGAGCAATACAAAGGCTGTGGTGAGATGGTTAAACAGACCTCAGAATCACTCCATCCTTACGGTTTGTGAAGCCACAACTGGGGCTTGCAGCAAGGTAAGTTGGATTTTTCCTATGCTTTCTATGCTCTTTTTTCAAGGATTCTCCCTGAATTTTGTCTTCATATTCAGAAAAAGATTTTCGGAAATCAGTTTGCAAATGCAGTAGTTGCAAGCTGAATATAATTAGTCAACAGGGAGGGAATGAATGTAAGAAAATTCCAAATCTGGTGAAATTATTTCATGTAATTAGCAACTTTGAGTGATCTTTCCAGAATTACTAAGCTTTGTTCATTCATTAACTTCAATGGAAACTGCAGTTGCTGAACATCATGTACTTTGGATATAGCTAGTGCAGTGACAAGTTTGTCTTCCATCAGATATATCAGCTGCTTGGTTATTCCTCTCTCCCCCTACAGACTTTCATTTCAGATCTTTCTGTCTCTCACAGCCTAAATATGTTTAAGGGAAAGGTGTACAATTCCAGTAATTCCTGCAAATTTCATAGCAGAATTAAATAACTTTAGGAAAAAAAGTTATTGAAAAAAAATAAAATTGAAAGGCAACAGGGATATTATATTGTGAATATAAGCCAAGCTGAAATACAGCCACATCACATCCCTTGACCCAGACTTTGACTTCTGACACTTCTGCATTACATCTCTGCGTTTTCAGTCAATCTTGGATCTTGAATGCGGTTGGCAACTTTCCCATTCTGAGTCACGATCTCTTCCCAGAATGAGCTAAAACTGTAAATATTTTCTATACATGCTAATATCAGTACCAGCAAATGCTCCAAAGTAGAGGGTATAATTTGGCAGTAGAAATGGTTATGAGTGATTAATGTAGGTCTAAGTTTGGCCTCTGAGTCAAAAGTCTCCTATCAGTGTCTGCTACTGAAGTCAGTCATGTTAAAGTATTAGGGATTCTTTCTGAGCTTGTCTGCTTGTTTTGGTACATAGTGCAAGTTGCTTTTCCTGATGCAGAAACTACATGTAAGTCCCCAAGCCATAGGTTAAGGTTGTGAATATGGAGATTTGTTGATTTGCTTGCATTTTATCTGTCTCCTCTAAGCTTTTGCCCTTTTATTAAGAAAGTCAGTCGTGAACCGCAGAGTGTTTGCTTCTGGAAAGAAGCCATTATGTGCTTCAAGGTCAATTGGACTTTTCTGAAGTAGGTATCCAAGGAGCTGTAATCCAGGGCATAATATAAGTGAGAGAGAATAAGAAGTCTAGCTCCAGAAGAATTAAAGTGCACTGAAGGATACTTTTAGGTGTGTGAGGAAGGGTTGCAATACAGTATCACTGTAGTGGGTGCAGCTCAGACCCAGCTCATGCTTGTAAACCTAATGGTTCCTACATTACATCCAATCGAACAAGGTGATATTCTTGAATTCAGTAACAGATGAGGAAAGGGGCTCTGTTACGCTAATTTAATGCATCACACCATTTGATTTCAACTGTAAACCTTTTATTATTTTTTTTCCTAGCATTTTGTTCTCAGTTCCAAAAAGTACTGTATAAAACCAGCTCTCTAGAAGCTACCGGCTTTTAATTTTTCAGGCTGCATCTGTACAGATGCTTCTATAGCTAATAAGTTTTGATTACTTTAGTGTGACTGTGACAATTTACAGCAGTTGATGTATTTTTTCCAGCAATGCATACACAGTATTTGGTTTTTTTGTTGGGTTTTGGTTTTTTTTTTTGTTTTGTTTTGTTTTTAATACAGCGTGACATAAAATATAAGTGTAACCAATAAAAAGCAGTTTATTTCTTTTTCTCTTCACTTATGCCACAGTACATCCCATTAAAGCAAGGAATGGTAAACTGAGAAGGTCTCACAATTTTAGCTTGATGCTGGCTATTTGCACGGTGTTGATGAAGGACCTAAAATATCCAGTCGTCAGATGATGCATAGAGGTAGAAATCTAATAAAACTGCCTGTGTAAAGCTTCTTGATAGCTAAACAGAAAGGAGTGAAAAAGGCATTCTTAGGTCCCCATGATGTTCTACCCAAAGCTCTGAATAAAGCAGCTGACTTTGCAATTAAGTTATCTTTTATTTCAATGTGTCAGTGGAGAGATGGGAAGATTATAACGCAGTAGAAGAAGACCCCATGAAATAGCTAGAGGCCTTTATTATTAAGAATATGGGAAACACTTTTTATCTATAGTTGCACCATAAAAGCAATTTTTTCTTTTTTTTTTTTTTTTTTAGAAATATGAAATGCAGTCAGACCTCTGGCTTCCTAAACAGGTATAATATAAATGCTATTTCTGTGTGTATAAGTAAGTTATTTGCTTTACTTAATTATATTTTAATAATTTTTATTTACCGTATTACTTATCATATTTATTACAAAAATTTCTGTTTCATTATATGTTATTTTATAAGCTATTAAAATCCATTCTTTTTAAAATTTCATAATTTCTAGGATCCTAAATTAGTTTAACAGCTGAGGAGTACAGCAGTGTCTGTCTAAACATTCAAAAGGCAGCTTGTTTCTCTGATAGTTGGAATGCCACCACTTAGCATCACATGGAGGATATTTTGCTATCTAGCTGACCATGTCTGCTGTGGAAAGAGATATGTACTTTCAGAGAGCAATTCAGCCCTTTGAACTGAGACACCTGTCTGGGTTTCAGAGGCAATATTCCATTCAGTTTCTAATCTCTCTGCATTCAGTTAAGTAAGCACTTAGATGACTGCTGATTAACTAACTACCTAACTCTTGGATGGTTAAAGATAGATCAGACAAATCCCATTTCAGGCATTTCCTATATATTGTGCTGATTTTTTTCTCATTAAAAAATAACCTCACCAAATTAAACCCCAAGGATTTTGAAGATTAGAGGTTATAACTTCTGTAATTGGAATGAATAAGAATAATATTTCTAAAATCATACCCAAAACAATATGTTGATCTGTCAGCAAGTAATTCCATTTTCATAGTTTCAGAAGAGCTGTGCAATAAATGAGTGAAGCACATTCTATTTAAAATATGTCTCAGGCTTCATTTTGCAATGAGAAGTCTTTTTTTTTTTTTATTTTTTTCTTAAATATGCTTTTATAGCAAGCCATTTTCCTTTAATAATTCAAATGAGAAATCATTTTTAAAACACTATGCTTTTATAGCAAGCCTATTTCCTTTCATATTTCTGTATAAAGTTAGACATGTAGAGATAGTCTCACATCAGGCTACACTTCATGGTAAGACTATGATTCAGAATATCACTTCAATATACTTATTTTCACCATACAACTTTATAAAAATCAGTGAGCATCAAGCATGTACTTAGTAATGTTTTGCTGAGTCCAGGCCATGGAAACATTTATACTCAGCACTAGTAGGACTTACGTCTGTCATTAATAATATGTCTGTAATAGAATGTATCTTGTAAAGTCCTACTGCATTAGGAATGAGACTTCCGGACCTTTCACTGGGAGGGGGAGTTTTGCAAGGGCTGTAATCCATGCTTCCAGACAAGATTGTGCAATGGTAACAACTGGCACAAACTCTGTTTAGCTTTAGCCACCACACTTTTGTTAATCTATACAGAACGTATTGAAAATATAAGGATTTTTCTCCAATTTTCTTATGAACACAGCAACTTCCAGAACCAAGAAGACAAAAAAGCTAAGCTGACGTTTTATTAAGAAGTTTAATGAAAGTGTGACATACTAACGCAATCTTACATTTATAGAATGAAGAACCAGTTTTCTCCAAGGATGGCAGTAAGTTCTTCATGACTGTCCCAGTGAAGCAGGGAGGTCGAGGTGAATTTCACCACATTGCCATGTTTATTGTTCAGGTAAGATTTTGTTGCAAGCTATTTTTAATATCCTGCTCATCATGTAGGACTTCTGTTGAGGACACATAGGCCAAGCAAAGGTTTGCACATCAGTAGATTCTGAACACTTATGTCATGGTCATTTGTCCTGTCCAGGTTGTCTCTTGGTGCAGAGAGGCATATTAATAACTGTCATGGGTTCAGCAGCAGCAGTCATTTTTCTCCTTCTTAGTAGCTGGTGCAGTAGTGTGTTTTAGATTTTGGGCCTGGGAGCAGTGCTGATAACATCCGTGTCTTCAGTTAGTTGTTCGTAATGTTTAGGCTGGCCAAGGACTTTCTGAGCCTCATGCTCTACCAGGGAGGAGGGGAGCTGGGAGGAAGCCAGGAAGAAGCAGGGACAGGACACCTGACTCAAACTGACCAAAGAGGTATTCCGTACCACAGCATGTCATGCCCAGGATGTAAAAACAGAGAGCAGAGACCCAGAGGGAGGGGGGTGCACTGCTTGGTCCAGCTGGGTGGTGAGCTATTGTATTCTTTCCATGTATTTCTCTTGTATTATTATTGGTGGTAGCAGTAGTGATTTATGTTATACCTTAGTTACTAAACTGTTCTTATCTCAACCTGTGGGAGTTGCATTCTTTCGATTCTCCTCCCCATCCCCCTGGGAAGGTGAGTGAGTGAGAGAGAAAACTGCGTGAGTCTTAAACGACAACAATAATGTCTTACAGAACAGGTGGAGTTCCTTCTCCTTTCCTAGACCTGTGGTGTGGTGGCATGTAAAGCTTGTAAATGAAAGATACTTCCAAAGTACTCTCTGGAATATTTCATGTTTACTTTGTGCCTCTGTAGTCAAGCAGAGATGTTTTCGTGTAGAACTTTTCTGTCAATAATGTTTTATAGTCACAGAAATTCAAGTGACCTGCAAAACTACTCATTTTAGTTTTTTACATAGATTATATATGCATACATATAATTTTGAACATCAGTTCAGAATATTCAGAATCTAGTCTTATGCACATCAGTAGAGGGAGGCAATATCCAAAACTTAAAATTTTGTGAAACTTAGGACTGTTTATTACCCTTTGCAACATTTTCCAGTGGCTTCTATTTCCCAGGGTCATTACTTTTTCCAAAGAAGAATCTGAAAGAAGATTAATTTCCACTATGACTTTGAAGGTCACCAGTATGAAGTAGTGGTGAACTAATAAAGGAAATTATGCCCTGGAACGGAACACTCCAAGGCATCTATTTAAATCAGCAGAGCATTAATCCAGGTACTTTAGCAGAGCCATATGACGTAGGAGGGATTGATTATTAAGGCACCCAAAACATCAAAATAGCAGACCTGCCACCAGGCAATTCTATTATCTCCCTTTATGACAGTGTTCTGGTATGAGCATTATTAAGTCTGAAATATATTCACAGTGATCTTCAGACAGAACAAGAGCAAAAGAACTTTAATGAAAATTTAACCTGAAGAAGGAAGAACAAGATACTCATTCACTAGAGTAAATATATCAAGAAAGAATCAGAAAAAGTAGGGATCAAAGACATGTCAAAGTTTATCTTTTAATGAAAACAGCAACTCAGATGTCAAACTGGTAAATGTATATTAATATAATAACCATGCAAAAAATTCACGCTGGAGAAAAAAAAAAAATATTCAATCAAGTCTTATTTTGGATTCTTTCCCAATATGAATGCATATCTTTAAAACAGATGAAATTATAGTGATGTAGATCTGAAAATTAACTTGCAGCATTCACAAGGATGTTGCAGATACACTTGAATTTGCCTTAAACCTATAGATTCTTCACTAAAGAGTCCAGAAAACTTGATCCTAATTCAGGAAAATATTTAAGCAAAAAATTAAGCTCACTCAGTAAGATAGTTAAATATATACCTGCTTTTAAATACATGTTTTAATCCCTCCAAAACAGAGTTTAAAGTCAATCTTATAAGAGTTTAATGTTCTATCCTTTTTAGGCCAGATTGGAACCCTGAGTACTGTACAGCTCCAAAAAGCAAAAATATTTCTAGTTTATCCACCATCACCATGAATAAACAAATCTGGATGGTATCACCAATGGCAAATTTGATTTTAAGTCTAAGAAGAGAAAATGTGGTATCCAGTGTATCAACCATTATTCATCAATAAGCAACATTTTGTGTGGTAATGTGGCTTATACAGAGCGATAAAGGACAGGGGATATGTTTATATGATGTGTTTTATATACTGCATTAATCTGATTGTCCATTATTTCTAAAGCAAACATGGAGGCATAAAAATTATATTAGCCGTAGCGCATAAGGTCTTTTGTCCCATCAAATGCTTGTTATATCCTGTGAGAGCCACAGCAGCGTAACAGGTGCCCTGCAGAATTCAAAGCAGTCAGCAGGTTGCCGGTACCCAAATGATGACAGTTTCTGGTGATGAAGCTGAAATAGCAATGGAATTTGGCATTCAGATTCTGATTACTTCTCTGTACTACTTGGTATAGTTATTAGCTCATTAAGGGAAATCAGCTTCCATGTACAGGAGAGTTAAAACACAGAACCAATGTGAACATAGAGCAACAAGTAAATTTTAAGGGCCTGCTTTCGATTAATCACTGAGGATTATTTGTTTGTCTTAGAACAAATTATGGTCTTTCTTGGGCTGCATTTCTTTGACTTTACTTTAAAAAAGCATGTGTAAAACAGAAGCAGGTTAGCAGAACCATCTAATTAAATTTTGCAATGGGAGGTTACTGCTTAAAAGTCTGTTGTCTATCCTATGTTATTTATTGTCTGAATGTAGAGAGCTAGATGTGTGTTTTATTGTTCTCAAATGCTTTTAATAAGTTCTGAAATATTTAAAATAAACTAATCTCAAAATGAGATTGGCTCATGTTATGTATCTAGAAATTTCTTACATGGGGTTTTCAAGTCTAGAAAGTCTCTTTATTCCAACCACAAAATAAGAATTATAAAGGCACTTTAATAGATCAAGGCAAGAGGATCCTGCAAGCTTTATAAATTATGTATTATGGCTGTAACCTTGAAAAATAACCATGTTTATTAATGCTTCACTGGTGTTTTTATTTCTGTTTCTTATTAGATTCTGTGATCTCCATTTAAGTCTTTCAATAGTTGCAGCTTCTCTCTCTCTGGATAACAAATAGTCACTTCTAATAAATCACTATTTTCTATTTTAATCATTCTTGGAGACAACACTAAGTATCAAAATCAGATAAAAAAAGGGAATACTCATCAGAAACAGATGTACGGCACCTAGCACAATGTCTTTCATTTCAATTACAGCTGGTACTTGCAAGACTTGTCATAGAGACTTGTTTCTTCCAGATGTGTCTCATCGATATCCTTGAGCATTTTCTGCTTTATAGTGACTGCTGCTTTTGATGTAGAGCTCAGAGTTTACAGGGTACAGTTCAGAAATATGGGATTAAAAAAAAAACTTTTTGCCTTTATGACTTTCCACCGGCCACATAACCACCGAGGCCATTGTGATTAGGTGTGCTCTGGTGTTTTGAATTTACAGGACATGAGGTCAGAAAGCACCATTGCATCCCCATCGGACCTAATTTGTATTCCTGCTGCTCAGTTTCACCCCCTAAAGCAGAAATATAAGCCGAAGTATCACATCTCTTTCTTTAGAATGTTTGTCTTAAATTTGAAAACTACAAGTTTTATATAGAGGCCAAGCATCATAATGCTTGTATATTAAAAAAAGCAGTTTAAATATGTTGACTCTATAGACAGGGTTGAACTTATAATCTTCAATAGCTTAAGCCACAATTTTACTTTTGCGCTTGGAAGCACTCTCAAATGAGCTTCTCTCTCTTCAGTATCCATTGTTTTTAACGTGTGTCTTATGAGGACTCTACTGCAATTTGCAAAGAGTAGGGTTTTGCCAGGAGGTAGGTACTCTACATGCTGATGTTTCTTAATTCAGTTCCTGGTGCATTGGTTGAGAACAAAACTGACATCATATTCTTTGAGAAAGGTTTTGAATTTCACCTAGTAGCAGTTATTTTTCTAGGCTCACACCGGGATAGAAATAATTTATGAGAAGGAGCAAGGGGTGCTCCCCAACTAGTAAGCGTTTGGTTCAGCTGCTGAAGTTTGGAGCTACTGTTAGACTCTCCTCATAGACCCTGGATAAAGAGAGGCTTCTCCAGAATGCATGGTGGAGCAGGGGCTTCAACTAGGTTTAGATTCTGCACATTTCAGTGTCTGAGTTTGTGTGGTACATTTCTCATAGAGGTTTGCCTGCCTCCTTGTATGACTGTGGTGCTCATGACCTGTCTTGTCACAGCATCTTTGCAGTATTCTGGGCTCAGTAGAAGCATGATAAATGTGAAAACCTGGTGAGCTCACTCTGGTACAGTTTTGGTTACAGGGATCTGAGTCAGATTCCCTGCTATACTACTGTGAAGGAAAAGAAACACTAAGAGAAATAAAATATGTACAGTGACAAGGTCCTTACCTTGAAGTATGCAACTTCTACTTTTTTTGCTGGCATATGACAAAAAAAAATTGTGATGAAAACTGAGATGCTTTTAATGACTTTGAAAAGTTTATATATGGAAGGGAACGGATACAGGCCTGTCAAAATGTCAGATTTGTGCTTTAAAGGTGTTATGTTGCATATTAAAGTATAAAAAGATGTAATTAGTAGTGATATGTGCAGACAATCCCACTAGGAAAAGAAAAATGTAACAAGTGAAGTGAAAGTTAATGTTTTCCATCTCTATCCAGGCTAAAAGTGAACAAATCAGTGTGAGACACCTGACATCAGGAAACTGGGAAGTTATCAAAATCCTGGCATATGATGAAAATACTCAAAAGATGTAAGCACTATTCTCTTTGTCTGTTTATGAAAATATCTGAGTTAATAAAGTGGAATCCATTTAACTGGAAATATCCTATATAAAATTAACCAACAATGTTTCTTTCATTTTTGAGAGTTGCCATAAATTTGGCATTCCTGAGTACATAAGCTGCAGTTGTAAGACAATTTGTCTACCAGGTTTTATGCCAAGGGAAAAGGAGCATACCATGACATCAGTTGATTCATTGAATTTATAAAATAAAAGAAGTCAACACATAATGCAACAATAATAAAATTTTGGTGACAAAGTCATAGTACTTGATAAAACCCAACATCTTCAGGGTTTATGCTTACTTGGTTAATGTATGAGATTTCCGAACATTGGGAATGTTATTCAACCTCATAAATTCATTATATAGAGAGGTTATCCAACCCCTGATGGTTACTCAATTTACTCAGAGAGGAATCTTTCTAGAACCCATCTTAGTGTTATAGCAGGAATGAAATTCAGCACATACTTGGTGATTTTTTAGAGCGGTACAGAAATAACAAAACATCTGAAGACTCCATGTAACTTTAGTGGATCTTGGTTAACCTTCACATATATATGAATATGGCAAAAAATAAATAGAAGTATTTACTTCTGATTTTCTTTAAAATAAATGATATTTCAGCAAGGACTTTTTTGAGGTTGCAGCAAAGACTATTATATCCACTGGCACTGGAGAAACAACCTTCCTGACCAGTCCTTCCATGACTTTTGCCATACAGAATTTCTTGATACTTCTGTGGTACCGACTGCATGTGGGTTGTCTCGGCCACTTGAGAGGACTTCCTCACCCTCCTTCTGTCTCTCAAGCAGAAACGTTGGTATTTCAACTCGCACACACCAACTACTTGTCCTGATTTTCTTGCAGCAGCTTCTACTAAGCCTCTTTTATACCCGCAAAACGTTGCTTGAAAACCAGCCTAGTGTGTTAGCTTCTGTCCCTAAGTAGAAGAATAAATTGTTCTACAGTTCAGAATTACTTTCGGGTATCATAAAACTCTAATTTCATTATGACCTTTTTCTGCTCCTTGGATTTATATTGCAAACTTCTAGAGTGAAGGAAAAACTTTGTCTTCTGTGTTTATAATATGCAGAAAGGGGTCCTGACTGATACTGGAGCTCCTAGGCTTTACCGGAATTAAACACAAACCATGAAATAATCTGTTCATCATTTTTTTAATACAAAATTATGTATTATCTGAAATAACTGTGTACTGGGTCTAAGTTTAATCTTGGATCTTAGGTTTATATATAAGTATTTGATTTTCATGTTTAGGGAATTTTTACTTTTTAAAAAATGTTATTTATAATGTCTTCCACTTCTCTAAACACCACCCAAATCAGACAGTTTACCAAACTGAGTTTAACTTTGTTCGTCTTTTCGGCACAGATATTTCTTAAGCACAGAAGAATCCCCAAGAGGAAGACAGCTACATAGGTAAGAAGTACATGGAGCTGTGTTAACAGCACCTTCATCCCAAGCTGTAAGTGCCGTGATGATGTTCTGTTAGCTTAATTGCCTCTGACATTTGGGTAATCATTTATATCATTCAAAAGTTAGTTCACTTGCACTGTAACAAGAAAAAACTAACAGTATTTCAAAACTAAAAATGCTGATGATATTTTACATTTTTTAAAGATAAATATTTTAACACAAAATGTGTTTGCTATTTATGTATTCATTAGGCCTTTATAAACATCTAAAAAGTCAAAATTAATTATAGGCATGTAATATGACTTTGTTTTTAAAAGCAATGAAAATCTTCTAAATAGAAATAATGTTTATGGGATTTAATCATATAAAGTGCATGGGCAAAACACCTCATTCTTACACAAAGTTAATGAGGCTTTTCATTGTGTCCTACTGACACTGTTACCCCGCAGCTGTACCAGTTATTGGAACCCCAGTCCTGATTTGAGCAGATATTGGATCCTTTCCAAATTGCCCAGTGTACAGAATGGTAGTTTTCTGAGTTATCTGAAAACAGTTTACATCAGACACAAAACAGGAGAGTGGTATTTTGGCAAGTTTGGAGAGTAAAACAATTTTTATAATTTGAGAAGCCTAATTCTTGGTTTATTCCGTATTATTCCAGCAGAAATGTTTCTGATCAATTTTCTCTCCCCAGTGTATCAACGGTGGGATCATTGAATCGTCAGTGTCTCTCATGTAACTTCTTGAAAGACCAGTGCACATACTTTAGCGCAAAGTTTAGCCCCATGAATAGGCATTTTTTACTGCACTGTAAAGGTAAGTCAAATGCACAGTGTGTAGTAGTACTGTGTTTGCTTCTGAATTATTGTATTCCCTTGAGAAGTGCATTAGGCGGGAGTCTAACATTTAGCTCAGTAGTGGATTACTCAAAGTTCTGTACAGAGCTTATTGCGAGACTGTAAAGTAAAGATGTTCTGTGCAAAAGGTAAATAACAAGTGATATCAGAAAGCTGCTCCAATCCTAACACTCAGTCCTGGAAAACAACACTGACTTTTACATTTACCCTAAATAAAAACCCTTCGCCAAAAAATGTGGAAATTCTAGTGACAGTGCTGTGGTTCATAACAGTTTCATTATATTATGTATAAGGATTGACCTTGTGCAACTATACTTGGTTAAAAAATGAACGCTTGCTGTCTGTAACAGTGTCTCTATGTGTGTATACATATATGTGTATAGTATATCTATACATACTGACCCACATATGTATGTGTATGTGTTTATTTACCAAAATGGTTTAATCCACATAGGCAGATGCTCTTTATCAATGCAATTGCAATAAATAACATTAAACAGCTGTTGATTGTCAGCTGCATTCCAGCACCAGTTGGGTTCAGTTTCTATACAAACAGAAAACTAGAATCATCCCACAATGAGAAATTTATAACCTACACTCAGCAAATAAACACTGATGAATAAGTAAGATTGTAAAAACAGGTACAGAAAGACATGAGAATCAATAAAATGTATAGCTGGGCCTGCTGACCTTGATTGAAACTTGCAGTATTTTGCAGAGAGCATTCCAGTATATTTGCTCAACTAGCATCAAGTTGAAAAGAGCAGAACATAATTGTTCTGAAATACATGTGAATGGTCCATTCTATTTGCTGCATTTTTTTTCTATTTCTTTTGCAGCTGTTCTTTGTTGTTGTTGTTGGGGTTTTTTTCCACAAAAATAAAATATCTGCTGGCTTGAGAATTGAATCTAGTCAAACAAACTATGAATATATATTGGCTAAAATAGTTTCTTTGTTTTTTTTCTTTTTGTGTGTGTGTGTGTAAGTGCACCATTAATGCATAGCTGATTAGAAAAAAAAATGCACATCGACTGTATGGTTTATACATGGTTATATATAATCTGTGGCAGAAGTTATGGGGTTAATCCTGAGTTCCTTATCTAAGTAAAGACTGCAATATTAATGAGCTCCTCATGGTTTAAGCAGAGTTTTCCCTTGTGCTTGACATAGTCCTTAAGGGAAAGTTTCAAATTTCTGTAAGAGGGAGGGTTGGTAAATTGGGGAGAGCTTTTTACCCTGAATCAGCAATATTCTACGGCTCCAAGGCGTAGCTTCTTATTATTATTTTAGCAAAGTATATTCAGCCTGTAATTTTTAATCTGTTTCTTTGATATAAAAATGTAGATGCCAGTAGGAGGTTGCACATGAAATTTCTTCACAAGCTCATGACTTTCAGTGACTTTGCAGATGTCAGTTCTCATTTTGAGCTGGTAAGACTGCAGATCATCCTCCCAGGATTAAAACTACACTCCACTGAGATGAAACCGGTAGACTGTGCTAAGCTTCACGTGTTGGACAGAGATGATAAAACAATGTCATTATATTTTTCCTACCTCTAATGTTAATATATTGTTGCCAATTTGGGGTCATTCAGAGGTCTTTTGTATTTTGTCAGAGCTTCACAATTACTGTAGCATTGTGGCCCCCGTGTACCTCCGCAGCTCTGCAAAGGGCCTGTGGTGGGTTGGGTATTTGACAGTATCGAAGTTGATAGCAACATCAACATAGAGCAGGTATTAAAACTGCTGTGGGGAGCTGCTTGTAAAAGTACAGGATAAACTCCTCTGAGGAGACAAATGACACCACATCTATGTACGTACACACTTGTTTGAGCGCAGGAAAGAGCCTGACTGAATTGTTACAAAAGCAGTTTGCCCATAAATGTTTGGGTACTCTGGACTGGTTTGATCTGTACAACAACTTTCAATTCTTTCACCTCCTATTAACCCATGAGCACCATTATTGGGGTTTTCTCATCTCAGTTACCCTCAGCTAAGCGGTCTGTCTCAGTAGACCATTGTATCCATCTCCAGAGATGACCCTGAGTGAGGAGTTACTTCTAGCCTTGTAGATGGAGGACCGGCTCTATAGCTTCTCAGTTTTGGCAAGCATGAGCTTTACATTTATTTTCCATGCTGCTTGTGGATTTTTCCTTTAGCACTTCATAAACATTAATAGATGCTAATCTCTGCTCAAGTAAGATATTTCACAAAGACAGTAATTGTTTTCCCATTTTATACAGCAGGAAATAAGTTGTGGATTTAGTGTTAGTTATAGGAGGTCAATGGGAAATCCAGGTGCTGTGTGTAGTTCTGATGTGCTGTAATGCAGTACCTGTAACACAGGTCTGTCTTTTCTGATCATCTTTTTAATCTACTGTGTTCTCCCTTTTTCAAAATCTGTCATTATCCCGCTATCCTGTAATAAAGCAGAGCTAGCCTGGAAAACATCATTGCTTTCCCCTCAAAAAATGTTCTTTCTTAAATCAAAATTCAATGCAAAATGACAAATTCAGAAGTAGTAAAAAGAGCTGGAAAAAAAAATAAAACAAACCAAAACAAAAAGACAGCTGGATAAATTGTCTTCTTGAAGAGCTAAGGCAGAAAGCTTTGATTTGTCAGCAATCTACCTGTAAGATTTTTGTCAATAATCTCCCTTGAGGCAGAGAATGAAATTGATAAAAATCTTCAGTGGAGGCTGTCAGAGACTTTGAACAGCCTTGTGCTATTTATTTCAGGTATTTAAGTTTCCCTAGGCTCATGCCATAATTAATTGAGAGAGACAACCTCTCAGGATGACTCTAAACACATAAATTAAGCTCTGCCTCTGAGCTGCTCTCAATAGAATCTTTTTTTTTTCTCAAAAAAAGAGGAGTCTTAACTCCTAATTTCAGAGGGTCTATGCCTTCATCTGCCATGGGATCCTCAGGGACTTCAGCTTTTCTGCATCATCCTTCCTAGCCCAGTAGTGACTACATGTAATTTAAACTCTTGTCCTACTGAGATAAAACTAAGCTTCCTTCCCACAAATTCCTTGCTGGGGGTGGGAAAGCAACATTTTCTTCTGCAACTTTACACTGGGGGGATCATGAGCAGGGACAGCAAACCTGCTATACATATGACTATAATGACTGTTTGGTCACCACAATTTCGCACACTTATTTCATGCATTTGCACAGTACCTGTTGACATGGAGAATTATTCTTGGTGCTTTTAGTTTCTTAGTTGTACAAGGAAAAGATAGTATCTGACATTATCATGTAAGGTTAGATACATTGCGCCTAGATTTAACCATGATGCTGTTAGTTTTGCAGAGCTGGTGTACCAAAGGAGCTTCTAAAACAGATACTTTTTCAACACCTTTGTAGCTTTTCCATAAAAAATATATGTGAATATTATCATTAATGCACTTCCCAGTCAAGCTAAGGTTACTGTTTCTGAATGTCAAACTGTTATATTTTAGACAGTGCCTCTGTATTTTCTTCCTTCTTCACTTACAACTAAACCATGAAGATTACAAAAAAAAAAATCTCCTTCTGGATGCAGGGGTCTAGACTGCTTGCTGAACAGGCAAGTCTAGGCATCTGTTTCACTCTTTGTTGGTACCACAGCCAAATCTGTGTCCTTTCCAAGAGATACCAGTGGAGTTACTGCTGTGTTTGAAGGGTAGCATGTATATGGGGCTTCCAGAATCCAGCCCTATGTAGTAATCACTGTTCTCAATCTTTGTTACTGAAATGTCAAGTACTAGCTACCTCACACTTCCTCTTCTCTCCTTAAAACAGGGCCAGGTGTTCCAGTTGTTAGCGTGCACAGTACAAGTAATAATGCAAGTAAGTATTCCTTATGGAATAGGTATATTCTATTATTGTCCTTAATTGTTTTAGGGAGTGTTTGAGAGGGGAAAGGCAGTTACAAGTAAATGAAAACTAATATACAGCTCACTCTCATAAAGTTCTATTAATTTTTAACAACATCCACATCTGCAAATGAGAAGGAAAGATAAGTTAATTAAATTATTAAAACTTTCCTAGGCTTTTTGAATCTGGTTTATGCTAAGTGCATCTCATTCATCTTCTGTTTACACTTGAGGTAATTAGATAGCAGGTTGGTCTGCATCCATTTCATTTTCTATGTAAGTTATGCTGTCATTACAATAGACCTTCTATATTTTTAAAGACGATTTTAAAGTTACGATCCAATTATCTTGAACTAAGGTATTGTCCTTGGATGACTGATCATAAAATCTGGCCTACTTACAATGTACTTAGTCCTTCTAATATTTCTCAAATCAGAGCAACTCCACTCATATTTTCCATAATGGAAAAATCCAGGAATAAAGGCTTTTTAGGAGTATTTTCCAAATTTTACTCACTGTTTTCTGTATATTGACACTAAATCTGTTGCTGTAGTTTGGCTGCTTTATGTGTTTTGTAATGGAAGACTGTCTTTCAGTAGCAGAATTTTCCTCACGTAGGTGTTTCTCTGATGCAGTAGAAGTAACCACTCTGCTACCTGCAGCTCCACTGTGATACATAGCATGAATGTGTAGGTTACAGGAAAGAACATCTTTTCATTCAAAACCACTAAACTAATCCTTACATATCCTCATTTCATTCATTAGATTATCCCCAGGAGTTTTTCCAGAATCCAATAGTCCTGAGCTGTACTTGTCTGCACCTGATTTGTCATGGGCCAGCCACTATTCATCATAACAGTGGACCTAATCTTGCATGTTGAAGTAGCATACTGATCAATAGTATCCTATGAAGTATTAATTAATGTCTGTATTTTGGCTTCTTTATTTTTTTATTTTAATATCTCTGATAGTATTTGCAAAGCTCATGGCCAGAGCACACCAAGGCAAGGCAGTTTTATCCAACTCAAAGGATAGCTACTGCTCAAAGTAAATTCATTGACTTCTGTAGAGTTACACAATTCTGTGAAGGTAGACTTGCACTCTTAATTTTTAAATCTAAAATGCTGTTGATAGTGAATTATGGAAAAGAGATTCACATACAAGCTCTTAGAGGAAAAACAAGCAAGTCAGGATAGAGGGATGTTGTTTGTTGTAACAAGAAACCACATACCAGGAGAGATAATTTACTATTAATGTTTCCATGCAAGATTAGATTATCCTCTTCAATTCGTAAAAAAATTGATTAAGGATTTCTTCAATTATTCAATCCTCAGACTGTAATTATACCATTTTGGTTGATTGCCCAGAACAAACATTCTCCTAAGATTATCCATTTTATCCCTAAGTGGAGGATTTATTGTATAATAAAGGAATATAAATTTTGGAAGCAACATTGGTAATTTGAGTGAAAAAGAAAAGAAAAAAAACCCAACTGATTAATCATTCTTTCATGTGCAAAAGGATTGCTTCGGATCTGTCCGCAGCTTTAAACCAAAGTGAAGTCTTGCTCTTGATTGAAGTGCAGAAGACAGAGAACATGAAGATGTTAATTGTGCTGGCTAAATATTGACCTGAATACGTAGCTTGAAAAGGATGCCTGCTTGAAGCTTAACATACTGCCCAGCAAACTAGCCTTTTGCTGTAACAGCTGCTGTTAGTAATTGTCAGGGATACTAGTATTCATTTTGGTCATCAGCAATTTCATTGTTACTGACAGATGAAAACAAAGCCGACTGAAGCCAGAAAATGGAATAGATGTATATGTTTTGAATTAAGCTGATTACTCGGTTCCTGAATTGCAAAGTAGTTGCATTATAAAAAAGTATTTACAGAAGAAATTCATTTACAAGATTTATAATTGCATATTTGTCTCTTTTTTTTTTTTTTTTTGTTTTGTTTTTGAATCTGAATTTATCTCTGATGTGATGATTCTCCATACCTTCCAACTTGATTTTTCTTCCTGCTTTCTGCAGAGTTCTACATTTTGGAAAATAACGCTGTATTGAAAGAAGCTGTTTTAAAAAAAAAGAATTTCAAGACTGAAATTAAAATGCTTCACATTGAGGATTACGGTAAATTTAGCAAAATGTTATTTTACCAAACAGAAAACTTTCTTACAGTGTTACTGTTTTTTATATGTGTAACTACCAGCCTTTAATGTTTTGCTCTTTTCTTAAAAGAACTCCCTTTAGAGTTGTCACTGCCAAAAGATTTCACAGATCGAAACCAGTATGCCCTTCTATTAATAATGTAAGTATCTGCGTAGAATCACTCAAAATAATAAAAAAGTAGTTCATAGAATATACTTAACTCTGAAATTAGATATTTTATTTTACCTTCTTTAGGTAAATTACCTCATGGATTTGAGTTGCTAAATCAAAAGGCTTGTTCTCAGGAAAATTTTGTTTTAAGTGCTGTCTGGTAGAGATGTCTGGGATTTTTTGAGCTTATCAATCCTAGCTGTGTTTCTTTGTACTTTTATGTACATGAGGCAGTAGTCCTGCTGATAGTGTAGCTGTGGGTAGTTCTGCAGTCTTTCCTGGACCCATACTGATTCCTACCCACAGAGAATCTCACTCAGAGCATATGCTTCTTTTTATCCTTGATAGAAATGGGTAGAGCTTCTAAGAAGGGCTCAGTTAAGATGCGTGAAGCAAAACTGCTTTTAGGAACACGGGAAAGGAGAAAAAAATATTTCTGAGCATCAGTGACTGAAGGCATTATAAGCATGATCCAAAGTCTGTTGACATTTGTAGAAAACTTCTATGGGAGTAAGGAGGTATTCCCTAGCTTTCTTTTAAAAAGAAATATGTGTATATGTCTTTCAGAGACAGTCAACCTTCAAGTTGCACATCTACAGAAAGTATAGCAGAGGAAGAGAGGGGAGTCATGGGCATACCTGCAGCCTACCTAGAAAAAACAGTGATGGCTAGCTCAGAGCGCCATTTATTGCTACCATTTGTCCACCTTAGCTCAGCATGGGGCTGCCATAGGTGTAGAGGGCTTTCACATTCATACAGATCTTGTTCCAGCCTAATTTAGAAGCAATTGATAAGAATTTCATTAACACAGGTGTAGGAGTGTACTGCTAAATTCATGAAAATACCATGTCAGCTGAGCTGTATCACCTAGAGTAGACCTCCCCTTAGTGACAGCAGGGATCCTTGTCCTTACGCATGTGATGTCAAATTAACATGCTTGAGCTGCTGAGTGATCCCAAATTCCTCTACTCATATGAGTTCTTAGATAATAAGACAGAGAAGCATAAAATTGCTTATTTCTAAGCCCATTTTGTGTTTAAAACTCAAGTTTTTCAGTTGTATTTATCTGCAGTCATGGAAGCTCTGTGCTTTAAGTGGCTCATGAAAATTATTTTCTTGTGGAGAAACAGGACACATTATCTTATCTTTGCATTATTTTATCTTTGCAGTATTTGCTAGTTTGATTTTGGAAGCATGATTATATTTTAAGCAGCTCTTTTGAGTATGCCTAAGGCAAAGTGAATCTCTGAATAGACACCAACAGCATTGCAGGGAGATGCAAATGCTTGTGCTGTTTTTTTTCTGAAAGCAGTGAAACACTGATGTGTAACACATTCTTTCTTAAATATGCCAGTAAATATGTAATCTGCCATATGCAGTTATGGTAGAATAAAAGTTATACACTCATGTAGAATCTAGAGAAGACAGGAGGGAAGGATTGGAAATCTGGAGAACGCCAGGGCCAGAAATGACAGAAAAAGAAAAAAGTTATAATTATTATAATTTTTTTTTGCATATCAAGAGTTGAAATACTGAGAACAGTATTGAGGCAAAGTTTGAATTGGAGCTTACCAAGGTTGTCAGTACCCAGTGAGCAAATGATATGGGCAAGTCATAATGTATGGATATGTTTCATAATCATCTTAATTTTTTATGATTTCTAAGGAAATTCATCAAATTCTAAATACAGGGTGTAATATCTACATTTATAATATCGAGACTTTACTGCTTTTTAGTCAAATCCTTACCTTTGAAATACTAAATTCTTATCATTAGGTCTAACAGGAGTTATTTTTAGAAAACCCTATATGCTCATGAAAATATGGAACTGAAAACTTAAAATCCATCCTGGCTGTTGTAATGTTGCATGTTTTGTGTCCCACTCTTCCCTAGGAGAGAATGAAGTTATATTTCTTCAGCAGCTTTTTACAGACTTTAAACTAAGGTTTCTAGTAGTTCTTTTATTAGTTAAAGGTGTCCCCAAATGAGATATAAAACTGAAAACTGTCACTGAAGTTACAGGAGGTTCCCTTGTGAGATGATTTTTGAGGCTAATAAATTCTGTCTAGCTCTTCAGAAAGAAAAAATGGAAACGTGCACATGCAGCGCATAATTTCTTGACCCACACATCTCCAAATTGACATCTTAAGGTTCATTTAATTATCAGAAGTACTACTTTAAAAAAAAAAAAAAAATCAGGTCTGAGAAGAGCATGTAGCTTTTACAGGAAACACTGATTAATTTTATATATAGTATCATTTCCCAGATATCTAACTTTCCTGAGTCCCAGAGCTGTACTGTTGGGACTGATTGAGGAACACTCTGTTTCTACTGCTAGAAGTGATAGACAAGGACTGTCTTAATGGCTGATAACAAGCACTGCCTTTCATATTGTTCAGTTATAGCTACTTCCTTGTTTACATTCTCAGACATGATACTATTATCACTGTATTCCAGCTATTGGAAGTTTGAAAAAGAATGCTTACCAATGTCCTTGGTAAGAATGTTGGTTTTAACTGTGTATCCATTTTTTGGAAAGGAGATGCTATATAACAATATATTGATCCAGGCAGCATACACTTAGATATATATAAAGAGAAGATATATATCTGGAAAAGTGGAGTATTAGCACATCTCCAAAGTGGCTTTTGAAGTGGCTTTTGCTTTCCATCTCAGTAGCAGTGCAATTTAATAAGGGCTTAAGGAAAATAGAGGAAGGGAGGCAGGCAGGCAGGAAGACAGGCAGGTAGGAAGGCAGGCAGGAAATCACTTATTGTGTCTCTGTAGTGCAAATTAAATGCCTAATTAAGTGCATATACGCTTCTAAGTGCATATAGACTTTGTCCCCTAAGATGGAGAATAATTATGGCATGTAAGATCTAAGAAGCTCTGTTTGGCTGCAGTCATAGCTTCAGAAACACACCAAGCCTCTGATGATGATTCATTTTTCATGTATTTTAAATTTTGCTGGATTTTGGCTTTCCTGTGTGGTCTCATCTCTAGAATTTTTGTGCTGGTGGCTGGCTTCACTGACTCAGAATAAAGTGGGGTTTTGATAACTGAGGCTCGTAATTTTCCTGTAAATTTTCATCAGCATCAACTACTTCTGTGTGTTGTTAACATGCTCTTTGGATCCATAGTGTTACAATTATGATAACAGAATTTGGAAATAGGTAAAGCGGAGAAAGCAATTTCAAAGGTGCATGGCTGTAATAAGGCTTCTTTGTTAATGCAAATTTGCCTGCAGATAAATTTTAATTTTCAGCACATGGCACCCAAGTGTCTGAACGTTAAGGCTGAATCCTGGAAAGGAGCCTGTACAAGCAGATTCTGATGCTGGTGTGAAACCTGGGTGTGAGCTCAGTACAGCTCCAGGTAGACATAAGCTTAAGGACCAAGACCTGGATATCCTGTAATCTTCATCATAAGGAAAGGCCAGGTTGGACAGAGTCTTGGGTGACATGATTTAGTATGTGATGTCCCTGCCCATGGCAGGGAGGTTGGAACTAGATGATCTTAAGGTCCTTTACAGCCCTAACTATTCTATGATTCTATTATTCTGTAAAGCTTTTATGAAGATTTATCCATTAGCAGTTACAAAGCATGCTGTAATGCTCAAATAGAAGATCATTGTGTATTGCTGTGTTAAAATTTACATCCATCTGTATGGATGGACTATTTAACAGATAGGTTTCATGTAGAAACCAGTTATGTTAGCTAGCACTGTTTGTCAATCCAGAATTGTGGTGCATAATCCATAAAATGCTTATATAGATTATAAAACTCTCTTCCATTTGTTCTCCTAAATCACTAATACATTTCACATTAGTTTCCTTCTGTTACAGTACATACAGTGTAACTATAGAGTGCTGTACAGTAATTGCCTGAAAGAGTGATTATCATCTCTTTTCTATACAATTAAGACCAAAGCTTAAATTTCAGATCCTTGATTTTCTCATTATGGTTCACCTTACTCATTAAAAAAGCTAGAAGATACACTCCTTGGTAACACACAGGAAATGATTAAGTAAAGACTGGCATTTAATCCAGGTAATAAAATGAGAGGTGATAATCATTCTTTATTTTTTCTTGAACATAATTAGCCTCATTATTTCAAAATCTGTAGATAATGTATCTTAAATGTCAGCATTTATTATTTAACACCATTTAAAATTGTCCAATACATAAGTGGATATTGTAAAACTAAGTCAGTGAACAGATTGTTCTGTTCTTTGAGGGGAAAGAAAACAACAGGTTCCTCCAAAGCAACAGTGAATTGTCTCCAAGAGCTTTCTCTTTGTTTGTTTACTTGTTTTCTTATAGTTTGGTAATAAACAGGAATCACTTCAGCTGTTACTGAAATGAAAGTTCTAGGCCTTGCTCAGGCAATCACACCTGTTTATGCTTCCAGGACTGGTAGGAAGATAAGACAGCAGGATTGAAGGTGAAGAATATGTTTACATCTTCGGGAATAACTCATTAAAGGACTAGAAGTAATGTAGGGAGGCATAATGCAAATATTGGAAAATATTTGATATCTGAAGTCGACTTAGACCTCACTTTGCCTAGTTTAATAGCTGTCTTACATACCTTTCACTTGTTATTATATTACTTATTTTACCTGGCAGCTGTTTCAAGTGAAGGTGAAGTCTAAAAATGTGTGGTGGATTCCACTACTTCAATTTTAGTATATTTGCAGGGGTAAAATTCCTGAAGGCTGTTTTGTTTGGCCCATTCTTCATCTGTAAAACAGCTGCAAAATTTACTTTTTCTCATATCTCTAAGTCCTGTGAATGATTCACTAATTGTCTTGCAAGCCATCCATTTCATGTCTACATTCATCCATCTTTTGCCAAGTGTGGCAGTATTTCACTGCTCTATTGTGTTTCTATTACATCGAAATATTTGATAGAGAGGCTTTTCTTTTTTTCTCTAGATTTTCTTCCCCGTTCTTTGAACTTTGTAATATTTCTTAGGGCATACAGAGAAGTCATTTAGCTTAGGCTAAGCAAGAGATAGATTAGAAGCTCACTTCAGCTGTTTTATTTGCAGTAGTGTCCTGGTGCTACGGGCAGTGACAGATCTGCTCACTCCCTTTCTCTTCAGCCTTGTCGACACAAAAGGCTTGAGGAGTCATTGATACATCCTCTCTCAGCCTCCTCTACTCCCACTTCCCCCACAGCAGTTCCTGTGTGAATAAAATGCTCATTTAATCTTCCTTAGAAAAATATGAGGAGATTCAAAATTTCACCTCTTTTTCGTAGGACACGTTACATATTCTTATGACACGTATCCCAAAAATACATTTATAAAGTCTTCAGCCTCAAAGGTTTCAGAAAGATATTTAAAGAATAACGAATTTTATTTTTTTATACTATGCTGTCTACGTCAGTCCTCTCTATCACATGATTCTACCCTAATAATGGAATAATTTCTCGCTACTGATATGTTTTGTTTGGCCATATCTGCAGGGAGGATTTGTAAACACACTCTCTGGTTTTAGTAGTTGCAGTCTGCTATATCAAAATGGAGTAAATGAACAAAGAATAAATATTTGGAAATTTTTGTCCTCTATGTTTGAGGCTATTCAGTTTCCCTGTTTTTTGACCAGTAATGATGAGTATACTTGAAAGTTGATGCTTGTGAAAAGAATGCTCATGAAATCTAGAAACAAAATGGATTTTTCTGTTACACCAGTTTTGAAAAAAAATCCTTCCCACTCAGTTTCACCATAAGGAAAATATAACTTTTATCAGTGGTATTTCTTGCATAGATTTTATCCTCTGAGTTGTAGTCTTTCTCAAATATTTGCTATCAAGTTCGCTTTCCCATATGTTGCATCAAATCCACTATTTTGAAGACATAGAGATGTACTAGAAATTAAACAGTGATGATAGGATGAGAGAGTTGGGGCTGTTCAGCCTGGAGAAGAGAAGGCTGCTGCGTGGAGACCTCATAGCAGCCTTCCAGTATTTGAAGGGGGCTTATAGGGATGCTGGGGAGGGACTCTTCATGAGGGACTGTAGTGAGAGGACAAGGGGTGATGTGTTCAAACTTAAATGGGGGAAGTTTAGATTGGATCTGAGGAAGAAATTCTTTCCTGTAAGGGTGATGAGGCACTGGAATGGGTTACCCAGGGAAGTTGTGAATGCTCCATCGCTGGCGGTGTTCAAGGCCGGGTTGGACATAGCCTTGAGTGACATGGCAGGAGGGTTGGAACTAGATGTTCTTGGGGTCCTTTCCAACCCTAACTATTCTATGATTCTGTGATAGAAATTACTTGCCATATCTCTGTAAATTATTTTCCCCCTACTGTGCTTGATGAGTCTTATAACTTCTGAAATTCCTGTTTAAAATCTTAGGTTTTCAGTGGTACAAAACCTGGAATGAATTTTGCTGCAGTCATGATAGCAGAGTAGCCGTGGAGTATTGCTCAGAGTAGAGCAGCCACAGCCCCTCTGGTAACACTATATTGTTTCCTGTATGCTGTAACTCAAGTCATGAACAGAGACTTCAGTTTAAGCTTTTGATTACAGAATCTGAAAGATAAGTGTCTTCTCTTTTCAGCAATATATGAACTTACGATGAGCTGCTCCTTTTTCCAGATGGTCTGAGATGTATTTGTATGCCTTCCAAGTGTAGTCACTGTCAAAGACACTAGGCACAAGGCAGCTTTGAACCTTGAAGGTCAGGGTCAAAACTAAGAAAATGGAAATTTAAGTGTTGTCACAAGAAAAAAAAATATGTAATCAGGAAAAATTAAGTATAGTCTTCATCTGAATTATTCTGCTCTTTGACTCTGGAGAAGATGCTCCTGAAGGAACCTTCAAGGGATGTTGAGTGTGAAGAGCCTGTAAGTTTCCAGGCTTACTCGTGGGGGTCAAAAAATAATTCTGTGACGAGTACTGCTGAACAGTAGCTAATTATAATTAGGCTGTAAGTAGTGATGAGCGTAAAGCAAAAACTGACCTTTGAGGTATCTGTAATCCCAGGATAAACTTCACAAATCAGGCTCTGCATCTATTTTTGCACTGTAGTAACAAATTTGTGATGTTACAGAGGCATCAGGATGATATTCAAACTCGCATAAAGGATTAATACCTTGCAGAAGCCCTATTTAAAAGGTTAAAAATGGGGCTAAAATGGTGAATATAATATATGCTGTCTGTCTGTGGAGGACAGAAGCATACCTCAGATAATCAGTATCATTTTATAGTAGCAACTAAAGAGTAAAGACACCTTTTGATGGTAATGGGAATTTTGGGAAATGACTTCAATGCCTGTCACAGACTACTTATATAGACATTCTTGAAATAAATTAGCCACTGGAAAATTGCTTCCAAAAGCAATATATCAAACAACCCATCATGCAGCAGTGAAAAATATATAGTGTTTAAAGTCTGAGCCTAAAAGTAGCCCAGCTATGCCCTCTGAGAAGAAGCTTGAGAAAACATCACTATCAGTTCTCTCCCACAGGGAATCTTGCTGAGATTCTGTCTATTTTTCCTTTCTAATACGAGAAATTATCTGGGGGCAACACCTTTCATTTAAAACCCCTTTTGGTTTAAAGCATTTTCTGTTATAGATAAATACTTGCAAATGTAATGGTTCTTCTCTTATTCCCAAATGTCTAGATATATAACATATATAGCCACACGCACAAGTATATATATATATTGCCTAGATATATAACATGCATAAAGCAAATGCAAACGCTGCAATTGTTTTATTCTTTTATCAGGTGGGAGGGAAGCAGGCTAGCACATATTTTGACTTATGTGGGGTGCATTACAATGTTGGAAAGATACCTAGCTAAACGAGGATATTTCTGACATCTTATTGTGGAAATATGGGAGAAATCAAAAAAGAATTACTGCTGGTCTTAGGCTATTGGAAGTAGTGGTAAAAACTCTGTTAAAACATCTATGTCAATGTAGATGCTTCTGAAAACCTCACTGTGTACAATAAGCAGAAATTGAAAGAATTATTCTGTCCTGCTCTTACTGTGGATAATTATAATGTGATTCTGAATTGTGTGTTTTCTGCAGAGCATACTTGACAGTCAGTATTTCCAAATTCATTGCTCTGCATTGTTAGCAGTTAGCATAATCACAACTGAATTGGTTAAGCAAACAAAAAAAAAATGCCTTTCTTCTTTTTATAAAGCGAAGTATAAACTTGATGCACATGATAATGGTAAATCAAGCATAATATATTGTGCCTGAATCTATAACCAAGTAATCCTGATTTCAGTGCATGATGTAGCAGCTATGTAGGTAGTTCTGACTGAATTAGAGAGCTTATGTATTCGTCGTACGCTTGTTAATTGAATGGATACCTTGAAGATGATCTATGTTATCCACAGCCAAAACCAGATACTGAATCAGCACATTACTGTACATATAAGAGTGTAGTTACTGTAGGAAATTTTTATATCTCTTTCCTCCTCCCAGGTTTATATAAGTGTCTTTGGCAAAATAGTAATTCCTGTCTTCGTCTTTCTTTCACCTTAGACAGGATATTCCCACAGACACTGCCCAATCTAATTTCTATACGGCCAGCACAGACACTTCTACATTTTAATTTGCATTCAAATGGCAGATGCAGCCTGCATAGAAGTATTTTGCATTTTGTGCAATTTCTTGTTAGCTTGCCCTCTTATTATGTGTTTATCTTGGGGGAAAAATAATGACAAGCTTCCCTTTTAAAACTGACACTTTATTTTCTTTGCAAAGAAAAGAATGTATTTGGCTTCAATGGAAAATCTTATGGTTCCTCTAGAAACCGCATTCGTTCATTTTATTCCACTTTTTCTGCTGTAAGCCACTTTTTTTTAAAGTCATAAAATAAATTTACCACTCCTGCCTGCATCCATTTCTTCCTATGAATTTGAATGGGGAAAATATAATTTTTTCCAGTGTGTACTTTAGTCTTCTTTGTACTACGTATAAAAATATCAATTCAGTAATGCAGTTATTTTTGTTTTCTAAGCTGGCATCTGTCTTAATAGTATTATGCACCCTATAAAATTATAATCAGGGTATTGAATGAATTTTCCATTTTTTCCTTTTTTAGTGTGACTTAACAGATTCTACATGAGCTTCTTAGAACTGAGAAGTAATTTGGAGGGTTTTTTTTTTTTTTACTTTATTAACCCATAAGCAGCATTATGTGTTTATTTTTCTGTTTCTTTCTATACAGTATATTCAGGTATTGGTGATACTACAACACAGTGATTATAAAGATAGAGGAATTGTTTTGCTTACTGCTGCCGCAGGGATACCATCACTAGCTAATTTGACAGTATCAATGGAGGTGATAATAATTCAACAGGATTGCATAACTGACTGAACTCTGCCATCTAGGCTAAATAAAATATCAGAGAATGACAAAGTGCATCACATTGTCAATAGTCCTCGTTTGTGTCTGGTGTGTTGGTATTTGCAGTGATGAAGCTCCAGGCAGCCAGTTGGTTACAGATAAGTTTCACATTGACTGGGACTCAGTGCTTGTCAACTCTGATAATGTCATCGTAGCTCGATTTGATGGCAGAGGGAGTGGATTTCAAGGCCTTAAGATTCTACAGGAGGTCCACAGATGCTTAGGATCAGTGGAAGTGAAGGACCAAATAGCAGCTGTAGAGTACGTATGTGCAAACTTTTCTTCTCTTTTATCCTGCTTCCACCTTGATGAATGAGCATATTTAACTGAAACTGCCCAGAATGTTTTCTCTGCATAGCGAATACTGATAATGTCTATTTTTAATGCAGTTGCAAATTTTGAAACAATAATATTTTAATTACAAACAGCAAATAAAAGATTAAAGAGGTGCTTGCTTTTTGTGTTGCTTGTTCTCTTTTGATAAAGCTGACTTTCCCTGTGCAATCTAACTACTGCATTTGAGCTAATTTGTATTTGCCTGCATTTCTTAGGAAAATGTCTTGCAGTGCACATGTTGAAGTTTAACTGTATTTGTGTTGCAATATTTTAGGCCTGTACTGCTCTCATTTCCAACACAGACTTCTGGAGTGCTCATACAAAGCACATGGAGTTACAATGGTGCAAATAAGGGCAAAATTTGGGCAAATGGACTGTTATTTCTCATTGCGTTATCGTTCTCAGACTAATATAAATCCATCAGCTGCAGAAAAGAGTAATCTCTTGTGGAGTAATCACACATGGCTTTGACAGCACTCTTTACTCAGGGTGCAGATGTCAAAATGGCTAATATCAAGGTCTGGATGGACTTTTTCTAGGGGTTCTCAAGGAAATACAGATTTTAAGACAGACTTTGTTTTTTTTTTTTTCTTTTTTTACCCATTGCATGAGTTGACAACTTTCTCTGATGTGACATAGGTAGGCAGAAGAGCTCCTAGTGTTCATGTCTGTCAGGAGTGGGCTGTGTTGAGCATGGCAATTCAAGATGACCCCTGTGAAAGGACCATTGGAAGCAGACCATGTACTGTGCTCTGAAAACTGAGCTTTCCAATCATGCTAAGATGTTTTAGGCTAAATTACATCTGGCTTCCTTTTGGATGAAATGCATGGGTAAAGCGGAGGGTGGCCTTGGTTGAGACTGCAGTTGGTATTGTTTCCTCAAAAGCAACTGGATTTTGCCCTCAGATTAGTCTTTTCTGTATAAAATTCACCATTGCCAATTAATTGCCTTGAGACAATTAATTATTTGGAATTTTAGCTAAATTCAGGAAGTTTCATTCATCTTGCTTTCCTTTAGCTGTCAAAAAACTGGGCACCTGGTCAAAGCCAGTATTTTAAGCTCTGGTTGGTGGGAAATCGTGGCATTTCTGGAGCGTGATTCTCCCCAGACTGAGAGAGGTTCCTAGGATGGGTGGGAAGAGCGTGTCTCTCTTCTTTCCTTGAACTGAAAAGCAGATCTTCTTAAGGTCCTTTCCAATCCTAACTGTTCTATGATTCTATGATCTTAATAGGTGATTTAGATGAGATGTTCAAATTCAAATATCCAGATTAGTTGAGTTGAGCTCAACAGCAACCATTTGCCATATAGAGAAGGAATTAGAAAGCAAATGACATTAATATTTTTATGGATGTAATTTGTCCTTCTACCTTATCTACATGTATGACAGTTCCCTACTGTACAAATAATTTTCTTTATGTACTAGACACAAGTAAAATTCATGATTTTGCCAATGTAGGAAAAAACCTTTTTTTTCTTTCAGATGGCTCCTGAAGCAGCCCTTTGTTGATCCTAAGAGACTGAGTGTATTTGGAAAGGTAATGTGCAAAAACAGCAGGATGTATCATCATGATTCATTAAAAAAATGCTATCAATTTTTTTTTGTCATTCTATGCATTAAATATGGATTACTAATGGGAATGGAATATGCACTTTGCTTGAAAATAAGGTAACTTTGGAATTGCTTCATGCTGATCTCATAGAGCTGGACACGTACACTGTCAGGGAGCTTTTTAAGAGGTTTAGAGATACACAGAAATAAAATTCTTCTCACAGCCAGTAATGTAAACTAGGCACAAGAGCAACAAGACTGTCCAGAAGGGCAATCTGCCAATGCCACCTTGCTCCTCTCTGTGGGGGTACAAGCCCAAGCGATGCACCATCTGAGGGCCTTTTTGAACTGTTTGACAGCAAATTGTGTTTCCACGTAGTTTGCGTTTTTATTCATGGAGGTAGAAAGAGAGCTTTAAAATTAGTTGCAACTTCACAGCCAAGTAGCTTTTTGAAAATAATGACAATTGGGTTGTAACCACAGAAATCCAGATGAGTGAGGCACCTTGCATTGGGACATAGGAAGTATTCTCTTCATTGTCATTGCGAAGTGCTTCGAAAAATGTGATCTCACTGTGTAATGTTTTTGACCTGGAAAGCCTGGCTGGAAGCAAGGGCACAAGCATAAAGGAATGAAATTCCCAAGAGAAGTAAACTAAGCTCTTAATGAATACATGGCATAAATAATAAATAACCTGGCAATAGTTGTCCTAGGATTGAAATTTGCTGTGGAGGTACTAGGAAAGACACAAAGAGAATATTGAACAACAGCAAAAGTAGAGAACCCAGCGGCAGAGGAAAGCTGCTATTCTCCTAAACTCTTTGAATTATATAAGTTACCTGTGCTCCCTCAGAAAACCTTTCTGAGGTGAAATCTACTGCACATTGGCAATTCTGGGCAGCTCTTGGCCTTCTAGGCTGGAATTTCTGTCGGAAAGCAGTAACTCAGTTCCTTACACTCCCTTGAAAATCCAGCTCTTATTCTGTATTTTTTTTTTAGTGTTTTCTTTTGGTTTGTGTTTGTTTTTTTTGTCTGATTTTGAAATGTTTTACTAGTTATAGGCTAGCCTGCCATGATGGAATTCTGGAGCTTAATCTAAAATATATTCATTATTAATTGCATAGTTTAAAAATTATGACCAGGTCTAATGAGATCTTTATTCACTTTGAATTACAGGTTTACATTTTCTTTAAAAGCAGTTCTTGCAGATATAAATACATACCGTAAAACAATCCCATCAGGTTAGCAGAGTGGTCTTTAACTTTATTGTTGCTCAAAGAAATGAAACAAAAATCTCAAGGTAATTGCCATTCTTAGGGATACGGTGGCTACCTTGCATCAATGATCCTGAAATCCAGTGAACGGCTCTTCAAGTGTGGAGCTGTGGTGGCACCAGTTACGGATATGAAGTTGTATGGTGAGTATTCCCTGCCCTACACCTGCATGATAGTCGATTCAAAGTATCTTTTACTTATGGAGGTAGTACTTATTTTAGCTAAGGGCAGATAATGTAACAATATCAACTAGATTTCACCTATCTCATTCTCTTTGAATGAAAGGGCAGAGCTAGCACTGAGATAGTTTAAAAAAATGCACAACAATTATCAAGTTTATTAACAACACTGATTTTTGCAAAGGAGTTGTGTTTCCCATTTCCCACTGAAATTCAGTCAGGTACCCTGTTTCCTAAGAATCCTTTAGGTAGATCAGCGTAAATCAAGATTTGCTTACAATAAGAATGAGTATTTGAAGGTTAGTGTTGAATTCCTTACAATATCAATCATGTTGTCATTCAATCACAGGGTATTTTATTCTGTATATGAAGTTTTGGGCACAGGCTATGGACTGTGGGCTGTGATACACAGGAAATTAGAACAGGTTACTTTAATAGTCTGTTAGTCTTTGGGTTTCGTTGTTTGTTTTTGTTTCTTTGGGGGTTTTGGGGGTTTCTGTTTTTTGGGGCTTGGAGTTTCTGGTTTGAGGGGGTTGGGTATTTTTTTGTTGTTGTTTGGGTCTTTTTTAACTCTTTAAACATGGTGTTAAGTAAAGTGATACATTTAAATAGCATGTTCTACTTTTAAATTAACATCTCTTTGTTGACTTCATGGCTTAAAGAGCTTCTGACCCTAGATCAGAACTGATGAGTTTAAAAATAGAAGTGATTTTGATGAATTCACTAGTTTTTGTTTTTACTTTCACAGCATCAGCTTTTTCAGAAAGATACCTTGGTATTCCATCAAAAGAGGAAAATACCTATCAGGTAACAGCATAAATAAGTAACTTAAGGATTACCAATTTACTCTTAAAATGCAATTCAGTTACACACTGTGTGTTTGTTTACTAGGCATCCAGTGTATTACACAATCTTCATGGTTTAAAGGAAGCAAATTTGCTAATAGTTCATGGGACAGCTGATGGTAAGTATTTACAGATGCAATTACATTTGGAGTCAGAGGTTCTAATACGCAGGCATTCAAAGGCTGATTAGGCACACACTTAGCAAGTACATTTTTAAGTTTCATTGTCTCTCCAGTAGGATTTTTTATTTCAGTTGTCACTTCTAACGCTAAACTGATGATACTTTTCTTTGCTGAGTCTTTCTACCTTTTAAGTGCTGTATGTCCTAATTTGTTTAAAACTTGGGAACTACTGTACCACTAGTGAAAGGTTTTATATGAATTACTAATAGAACAACATACATTTTTAATGGTATTTGAAAATCATAGAGATTCTGCAATTGAAGAAGGAATTATCAGGACGGCTGGTAAAGTACAGCACCAAATGGGAAGTTAAACTTTTCATCCAATTAATCAATAGTGCTAAAGCATCTGAAGCTGATGCTACAGGGAACTTTTTAATAGCACTTATACTTTTATCATCAGTTTAAGGCAGAAAATGAGTAAAACAAAGCTCTAGCACTTTAAACAGAATCATGTGTCACTCGAGATAATTTGCAATTACAGATTTAAATTTGACTGTGTATATTTTTCTGAACTTTCTCAACTGATATAGGTCTAAAGAGCAAGTTTTGATGCAGGCACAAAGGGAGAGACAGAGAAGACATTCTGAGTGACTAAACAGGCATGAGGGTCTCAGGCTTTCATGATCATAAAAGGCAGCAGCAATTTCTACTCCTCTGAACTCAGCGGTAGAGGGAATTGGGAGCCTGATAGATGTCAAAGCAATACAGTGTGTCCAGGACAAGGACTCTGATTGCCTGCTGCCCTTGCTTAATATCACACCTGGTGACAACACCCAGCCCACTTGCAGCCACTCTGCAGCATTAGAACTTGGTAATAAAGTTGTCTGGTTTTGCCTCACAAAGATTAAGTTTTTGCTGTGTTGCAGGCAGAAAGTCCATTGCCTAAAGAATGGTGGGCTTTAACAATACTGAGCAAGCAGTAGAAAATCCAATGTGATTTCCTTTAACACAGTTATGAACTGTCATGATGTTCAAACAGAACGGTTTTACACACGTCTAAACTCTCGCAGTATGAGTAAATCAAGGGTAGAGAGGAGTCCTCACAGAATGCCTGGAAGGTGTGGTGTCCCTGGGATTTTCAGTTCCTTCTCCAAAACCTCCACTGTTACACTCTGCATCACTGTAACTGGTGCGGCTGTGCAGTTCTGACCAGAAAGACAGTCAGCTTCAGATCCAGTAATTACAGAGGTTGGAAATGTTTTCAGTCAAAGCTGTTTAATGGAAATAACTATTTCATATTAGCCTATCTTTTTCTAATACTATCCAAATGTTGTTATCTTGCAGCTAAAGTCCACTTCCAGCATTCAGCAGAACTAATTAAACATCTAATAAAAGCTGGACTTAATTACACTATGCAGGTATGTGCAGCTGTGACATTTCCTATAAACACAGGTCAGCATTTAGCCTCATATTGCCTTTTCCTCCCTGGGAAGAAGCAGCTCTACCACAATGCAACCAGTGTAACCTTAATTTGCAGTTAAAACTTCATTTAATACCATTTTCCTTAGTGTGGCCATCAAGAGCTGTATCTTCTTGTCATTCTTCTGGCTCTTCCTCCTCTCTCTCATCTTTTTCCCACTTGTTTGTCCTACAGTGCTGTATAAAATGCTTTAGAGTCCATATGCACTTTCTGTAATATGCGTATCACTACTTTAGCCATTTTTTGTCTAAAAAAGGATTGGGTCTTATGAAACTAATTTTGCCTAAGTTTCAACATTAAAAAACATTAAAAGGCAGCTAAAAGGGAAGAGTACTGACCCCTCTGTCTATAGCTATACATAAGATGAGGGTGCTGTAAGAGACAGGCTGGGAAGAGGGCAGGGTGTGCTGCTGTTGTACAGACATGCATGAAACCCACCACAGCGTATGTGGATGTTACTGGCCAAGGGCTCTGATCGCATTAAGCATTATTGAATGTCTTAGATTATGTAAGTTTGGGTCACTCCTCCAAATATATCTGATGTTATCCATTGCAAACCTTGACCTTACTGAACCTTCATGAACTGTATTTTCCACTGTAGTGTGAGAGTTTACATCAGGGAGGAGGTGGTAACAAGGCGATTAGAATTACTTATAAAGGGAAAAGGACTTTATGTGTAAAATCTGAGTGTGGTAGGATCTGTTCCAGCTATCCCTGTGAGTTCAGCTGAAGTGATGTGAAGACCTGTGGAGACAGGAAGAAGCAGGAAAGGCAGGGCTCTCCAAAGAGCCCCGCTGAATCCTTTTCATGCAACATATCGTGAGTTTGATGCAGCAGTTGAAACTTTTTGCCTCAGGCCACTACAAGTCTCTTGTCCTAAACCTTGTCTCCTGGTTTTCTTCATTTAGCCTGCAAATTTTTGTTCAGCCTCACTTGGGAGAAATTTCCAGTGGAATTTAAGACATTAAAATGCCCATATCCACTCTAGGGGAAAGAGGTGATGGGCTTTAGATAAGATAGGTAAATAGTTAAAAATATGTATAAAAAGATTTTTCACTGAACATTTAGAAGCTCAGTTACTGAGAGATTCCTAAAAGCATGAAATAATTAATCCTTATTGATGCTAATGGGATTTGGATGCCTCAACACTATCGAAAATACCAAGTAAACTGTTATAAGTACAATGACTGAGAATATAATTTTTTCTATTCTGCAGATCCCACTGCAATGGTTGTTTTATGTAAGTTCAAATTTCAGGAGAATGAGTTTTACTTAGACTTTTATTAGCTTTCCTTGATGCCATAAAACTAATGTTATCATCCTGGTGTCATCTAAAACATTTTGAAGATCCCAGAAAGAAAATAGAAAGAAAATTAGAGACCTAAATACTTGAAAAGCCTTTAAAAAACTATTTACTTTTTTCCTTTCTCCTCTGCTAGATCTACCCGGATGAAGGTCATAACGTTGCTTCGGAGAAAAGCAAATATCACCTTTACAGCACAATCCTTGGTTTTTTTAGTGCTTGTTTAAAGGAGGAGACACCAATTTTACCACAGGAACCTGAAGAGGATGAATAAAGAAGCCTATTTGTGTAGTACTGAATGGGACTTATTTCTTGGCTCAATAAAACCTTAAATAAAAGTGACTGTAAGATTGCAGATTCTGGAAAAGCTCAAGGGCAGCTAAAGGATATCACAGTGGAACAGCACATTTACAGACAATGAGCTAATAAACTGGAATTCAACTAAAAAGTCTAAACATATTACCAAGGGACGCAACCTTTACCTTTATGGAAGGTCAACAGTTGGTTACAGTTTCCTGGAATAACTTAGTTTTGCATAAGTGTAGGGTTAGTGCATGTTTGTTATGTTA
>JASSUY010038390.1:17361-28101 GCA_032466535.1 Forpus xanthops | reverse complement strand
AGGGACCTTAAAGCTCATCCAGTTCCAACCCCTGCCATGGGCAGGGACACCTTCCACTAGAGCAGCTTGCTCCAAGCAACATCCAACCTGGCCTTGAACACTGCCAGGGATGTCCCAGGAAAACTCTACTCGTATTCCCTGCAAAATGCCCAGCCATCCAAATCCAAGTGTCTTGACAAAGACCTCTTCCCGTGGTCTTCCAGGTTCATGCTCTGCACACATAATCCCTGGAACCAGAAGCCTACGTGTCAATGAGAAATGGCCTTAGCAAACCCTGCTCAGGTTTAAATGTCTCTGTGGGAAAGTTAAGATGGCTGGGGCTCTGACATCTTAACAGAATGAAAACGGCAAGAGACTGCAAGTATTCCCAGAGCTGACACATAGGCAGAGCCGCCTCTGACTCTAAGAACTGAGACATGGGCATCTCCAAAGCTCCTGGGAGAGCAGCCCTGCAAGAGCCCTGGAGATGGAGGGACCAAGCAGAGGCTTAGGCTGCTCCGCCTTTGTGCTGTAAGCCACAGGGACTGCAAAGAAACAAAAGTCAGTGACACACTTGGCTGGAGCAGCGCCTGTGTCTGTGTTGCGGTTTAAGCCCACTCATAACTCACTCAGTCGCTCACTCCCATCCCTTCACCCCCTGCTCCCAGAGAAATGGGGAGGAGAATCAAAAGAATGTAACTCCCATGGGTTGGGATAGGAACAGCCCAGTGACTGAGGTATAACACAAACCACTGCTGCTGCCATCAATAATAATAATGATAAGGGAAGTAACAAAGGAAGAGAATACAACCGCTCACCACTCGCCAACCGATACCAAACCTGACAGAGCAGTGATCTAATCCTTCCAGGTAACTGCCCCCAGTTTACATACTGGGCATGATGTGCTGCGGTATGGAATACCTCTTTGGTCAGTTTGGGTCAGGTATCCTGTCTGCTTCCCCTCCTTCCTGGCAGAGCATGAGGCTCAGAAAGTCCTTGGTCACAGTAAACATTACTGAGCAGTAACTGAAACCATTGGTGTTATCAGTGCTGTTCCCAGGCTGAAAGTCAAAAACACAGTGCTGCACCAGCTACTGAGGAGAAAAACAATTGCTACTGCTGAACTCAGGAGAGTCTGCAGCACCTGATGTACTGCTGAGCTTTCAGGAGAGTGAAGCAGCTGACAGCAACTCCAAATGCAGCAGAGCAGCAGAGTTGCACGTGCTCCACAGGAAAGGTTACCACAGTATTTTGAGAAGAGGTTGCAGGTCAATGCTGGTGGATGCTGCAGCTGGTCTAAGATCAACCCTGCTGTTCCTGAGGACTTGCCTCCCTCAGGAGAGACTGGACTGCAGCTGCTGCTGGGAGAGCTCAAGCAATGCACAGTGATGGGATACAGCATTAATCCTCACCAGCAATGCAGAGGAAAGCAAGCCCTTGGCCCTGAGCAAGGCTGACAGCATGGACACAACTGAAACTAAGAGCTTGGCCAGGCTCCCTGTGACACAGGAGCGGAGCAGCAAGACTTGCATCTTGGCTGCAGCTCAGAAACCACCTGGAGTTGTTAATTCATTCTGCATCTACTGCTGCCACTTCAGGGACACTGTTCCCTCTGGAGGCACAGGACAGAGATCCTGGAGCAGATGTCAGAAGTAGTATGTCAAGGAATAGACTGGAAAGCCAGGAGTGGAGGCACTGAGTGCAGCAGTGCTGACAGAGCCATCCTCAGTGCCAAGAAGACAGGCTAAGCCCTGTGCCATGAGAGAGGGAGGACCCTGGAGGCAAGACAGGGAGGAGATGGTTAAGACGGGCCCCTCTGCTGTGGCTCCCTGTGTGGGAGCCTCAGCACAGCACTCATGGCCCATGCTGCCCGTGCCCATCAGGAGATGGTGGCAATGGGAGGACTGAGGCACATCTGACAGAGTCACAAGCCACATTCCTTCTCCCCATGCTCAGGGAGCAGAGATGATGCCACCAGCCATAACTCCAAATGTTTCTCTCCAAGCCAATAGTCATTAAAAAGTTGCTCTTGAAAAGACAGTATTTTCTACAATCTCACCTGCCCAAACCACAAGAGGATGCTTCGCTATTGCTTTTCCAAGCACAGGACTCCTGTTTCCACACTGCCAATGTCCAGGAGTCCAGCCAAGCCACAGAGAAGCAGGGACACCAGTGAGCAGGGACATGATGTTAGCAGAGAAGGGAAACTGCACTACTACTGCTTGAGGCAGTGCACCTGGAAAGGCACCCAACTTCTGTGGGAAAAGGCAAGTGCTGTGCCCTGTGCACAAGCGGCCTTTTCACTGGCTGCAGTTTTGGATGTCCCACATTGGTGTGTCCTACCACATCCAGCCCATCCTGCCCTGCATACTTTGTACCGTTCTCAGAGTGGTTTTGCTCAGCCCTGGGTTCCGGAAATCCTGGGAAGGTGGTGATGGCACAGGAGTGTGCTACAGTATCACACTTAGCTCTGTTACCATGGGGTGAAGAGTTGCAGGGGCACACAGGGGCTTTCGGTGCTAACAGTGAGGAGTGAGTGGCATAGCAAAAGCAGGGCCAAAACTGTATACAGGCTCAAACTACAGAAAGGAACAGACAGATCTATACATATACAACGGTCTACGTGTGTAAGGACAGGACAAGGGGAATGGCTTTAAACTGACAGAGGTGAGTGTTAAATGAGTTCTTAAGACAGAAGTTCTTCCCTGTGAGGGTGCTGAGGCGCTGGCACAGGGTGCCCAGAGAAGCTGTGGCTGCCCAATCTCTGGCAGCACTCAAGGCCAGCTTGGACACAGGGGCTCGCAGCAAGCTGCTCTAGAGGAAGGTGTCCGTGCCCATGGCAGGGGTTGGAACTGGATGAGCTTTAAGGTCCCTTCAACCCCAAACCAGTCTGGGATTCAATGATTCTATGACATGCACAAAAAGAAGGAAAAATTAAAATGGGACAGGAGATGGGAAAGGCTAGAGAAGGAGAGGTGACCAAGTGGAAGAAGGAGGGAATCCAGGCCTTGCAAGCACAACTGCAGTGGAAAACACTGAATATTACAGGTAAAGTGTTGAGAAGCAAGCTGGGCTCAGTGTTCCCTGCAGCAAGAGAAGTGGCCACTCATTTGAGTTACAGTTTATCTGATCTCTCAGATTCCCGATACCACCTCCACAGCTGTAAGAGCATCAGTGCTCACAAGGAGACCAGCAGCAGTAAACAAGATATCACAGGCAATGGCAGTGTGGGACAGGAACCCCCCAGAGGAACAATAACCACCTGGCAGGAATCACGAACTCCCTCCTCTTCACGCCTCCAGCAGCAGCCCAAGCACAGGCTGGGCTTGTGCTGTTGAGCAAGCTGGCAGCTTGCTCAGGCACAAGCTGCCACTGTAAATTGCTCTGTACAAGAAAATTTGCTATATAAAAAACAAACCAAACCCCATCTGGAAGGAGTGATCTGTAGTCTCCATCTTCATGTAAAGAACAGGTTGAACAAACATCTCTTATTAAGTCAAGCTTATGTCGTCTGAAGGAAAGCAGTGGACTAGATCTTGGTATCCAGCTTGACCGTTGAGGTTTTCGAAGGGCAAGTGAAGTCACAGGAAGGCCACTGTTCACTTCTGCCCAAAAGACCCATCCTCTCCTTTTCAGATCTGGAAAGCTTGAAACAACCTGGAATCACATCTCTAGGACAAGTTTTTCTCTCACACATTGCAGAAACCCTCACAACTGTTTTGAAAGCCAGATTTTTTTTAAGTATAAGAACTTGTGAATAAATTACAGAGAACTCTGATTCCATCAGTTCTGATTTTTTGCATTACTCTGGAAAACAATCCTGACGGATGAGAAAGGGAATCACCTCCAGTCTACACTGCACTAGGGTTCACTTTCAAAACCTGCACAAACCAAAGCAGTGAGGAAAATTCAATCAACCTAAAGCTATCATTTCAGTGCAGGAAAAAGGCCACACAGACACTTTATTCTTTGACTGATTGAACAGAGTGAAATTTTACTCCGGTCAGTTGCACTCTGCCTTGCATTGAAATACTGGCATCAGCTTTAAGAACACAGTCTGCACCCTGAGAAGACAATAAGCAAATAAAAAGGCAGCTGGGGGTGAAACGCAAAGCAGCCCAGTCCTGCACTTCACTGCCAAGACAGAGCCCGCAGAGAGCTCTCCTCTGATGCTCCAACCCAGGGGCTAAAGTTAAAATACACTGAGACAACAAGAACCCATCAGCAGCTGTTTAGCTGAAAGCACCGAGTGCAGATAAAGCACCCCTCTCCCTCCCCACATGCTACACAGCAATGAGTCTCTGCAGGACAGGTGCCTCCTGCAGCTCCTTCTGCCACAGGGCAGTCCCATAAGGGGAGGAGTGCTGTGGCCAGGGCTCTAGCAAGCACTGGGATGGGACCAAGCCAAAGGAATGGTTGAGGTCTGCTGGCAAGGCTCTAGTCTGAAGTTATCATAGCCCAATTCTTCTTCAGCTGAGAGCAAACACTATTCCTTCAGTCTGACTTCATCAGTGGAAAGCTGCTCCTCAGTCACCTGAACAACTCATTTCTCCATTTCCTACTTCTGTTACATTTACACTGGAATTTCTAATAGCTGCAGATTTACATTGCACAAGCCCTGTCAACTGCCCATAGCTTTTTTTGTCCACCAAGCTGCCATTTCTGCCAACATTACCCTTTGTTTGCCTGGTTTATTTAATGAGATGCCCAGAAGGTCCCTAGGGACTGTGAGCTGGCTCCTTCCCCCATGCAGACCACACCATGGGTGAAGGCTGCAGGATCCAGCCTCAGCTCACAGCACCTCCCAGCCTGCCAGGCTCCCATGCTATCAACTAGTGCTGTCTTGTCCCAAGCTCTGGTGCACTCCAAACTGTTTCTTCCTCTCCCTTCTCCCATTGAGTTTCACTGCAAAGGCTCTGTATGGGGGAAATTGTCAGGGCTGCAAGGGAGGTCACAGGCCTCTGCTGCCCCCATGGGCCATCTCTTACTTCACCTGTGCATACCTGGTGGATGCACAGCCCCTGCTCCAGCTGGCTGGGCTCCTTGGCAAGCTCAAAGCACAAGCCCTGCACCAAAAAACATTTTTGACTAAAAGACCAGTAATGTTTCCATACATGGATATGTACCTGCTGTTTATATTTACAAAAAAGCATATTCAAAGAACACTTGCTAAAGGCTTTCCCCGAAACATCATTTATGAGCACCCTTTTGTTCTGTCAGGCCAAGGAGGCTGCAAGTACAAAGGTGAAAATCTGCTAACAATGCCCTACTTTGGAAGAATTGCTTAATCGGTTAAATTTTGCTCTCCTGAGTTCCTGTAAGATTTTACGCTCTTAAGTGTAAAATAACTATTTAACTGGTAAAACTCCTATCATGATGTAAACCTTACTGCATCTCTGTGTGACCTTAACAGCCGATACACTCAGTACTCCAAATCCTGCCTCATAAAAGCACTGAGCAACAAGCATGTGTCAGAAACGTGGATCTTCTAACCAGTACAGTCCAGTCTGTGATAGGCTCTGCCGTTGGCATGATCTCCTTCAGCAAAGTGATCAGTTACACTATTGATAAAAAGAATATTCTCTTAACCTTGTAACTCAATCCTGAAAAGGGTCTCTGAGACATGCAATTCATCTATTATAAGCTGAATTATTTTTATAAGCTATATAAGCACAACAAACACCCAGAGGTAAATCAAGTATTGCTTAGATAACCTGCAATAAACACATAGGGCCATGACATGAATGAGGATCAAAAAAAAAAGAGATAGCAAATGCTGCATTCTCCCTAAATACTTCTCCCCCTGGGCATTGAACGGGTCAAGCTATGCAAAATGTGACTGTTAAAGACCATCATGAGAACACACCTCAGCTGTGCTACTCCAACTTGGGCATGTGCCTTCACAGCCACATCAAAAGAGGAGACCTGACTCATGAGCAAGACACATCATCCAGCTTGAGGCCAAGGACACTGCTCTGCTTAACAGGCCGTGCTATCTAATACAGGCTGGCAGCCTCTGCCATCAAAATGGAGGGGCAGTAGGTGAGGAGGGAGAGCGAAAATCCTGTTGTAATTGAAATTCCCAGGTATCCAAGCTGACAGACAGATGTAGGACTTACAAAGGTCAAGGAGGAACAAACCTAGGAGTTTGGTTTTTCCATCGAAGGCTGGGAAAAGATCAAAACAGCAAGGGAGCAAGGAAGACAGAAGACAATGGAGTACCAAGGAAGAGGAGAATATTTTAACAACCACACACAGCTGCAACCATGATCCTCATTGTCCCTGCAAAGGAGGAACATGCAGAGCACAAGGAGGAAGGCCAATTCCTATTCTATTTTCTGCCTGTGAATTCTAACTTCACAAAAACATTCAGACCTGCATAATCTCAGGCTGAGATTTTAATTCCTATCCTTTGCGCTGGGAGCAGAGAACACACGGAATTGTGACTCGTGCACAACTCGACATAGCACTGTCAGTCTGCAGGCAGCCTTGAGACAGGAACAAAAATGGGGGTGGGGGAAACCAGTCTGAGAAAAGAAGAAAGTGGGTAGAGACTGGGAACACACACGCTTCCCCAGGAAGCAGTGCAGCATCCTGCAACCAGAGATGGAACAATGAACCACACTCAAATGAACAGCCCTAACACTTCAAAGTTCAGCTGCTGTGCAAATGCTCTAACCTGCTCTTATCTGCAACCTGTTCAACCCAGCCAGGGTTCTGCTGAGAACTATCAGGAATGCTTGTTTTCAGCTGGATTTTCAAACAAAAAGAATCTTCCTCATCATCACTGCAGAATCAGAGACATGTATATACAAGGAAGCACTGAATGCCTCTTCTCCAGTTCTCCTTTAGTTTGATTTTATATATTACATGTGGCAGAAAGCTCTCTCGAGGAATGAATCAATCTGAAGGCACAAGTGGACAGACTCATTTTACTATTGACTGACCTACAACTACAAATACTGACAACTATCAGAACTTCTGAAGTTCTCTACTCCTTTCAATAACTCTCAAGCAGCATTTACACCCTGACCTTCAACATCTTCTCTTCTTGAAGAAGAAAAATAAATATAACGCATCATGCAGACTTGTTTCTCTTCTTATCATTTACTATTCAATTCCTGAAAAGGTGTTCAAGGCTTCACAGGTCCCATGTCATTATTTCAGTCTGCTCAACAGAAAAGAGAACAATTGGCTGTATTGTTATTAGGGTCTGGGAACAAAATGCCTTGAGAAAATGAAGCTCATGCTATAGCTACCTGTGGAAATGCTGCTACTCGGGATCTGCTACAGACTCCTATCCTCACACAAGGAAAACAACAAAGGAAGGGCTTCAGAAGCTTCCCGGCACCAGCACTGCAACTCCCACTGAACAATGGGAGCTTGTGTTAGAGTGATGCTGAACGCTCCCCTGCAGCAGACGTGATCGATCAAGGTTCCTGAGACTGGTGCACAGTGGAGGCAGAGGTGCTGATAAGATCCTGAGGAAGGCTCTGTCGTGCTTCCTGCATCCGTCGTCGTGCTCTCTGGAAAGCCTCTATAACATAGCAGGTAACAGCAACCAGAATGCATCAGACAGTCCCAAGGAAAGGGGAAGGGTGACTCTCTCTACTGAATATCATCTCCCCTGGCCCTAGAGTATCATTTCCTATTTCTAGGTGCCACCAAAAAGCACCTGGCCCTTGCAACCCTCTGCATTTATTTCAAGCTCTGACTTTGCTCCATGCATAATGGTACAGGAGGCAGAGCCTTTGCATCCATGCCGTAAGCTATGCTCAGTATCCAGCCTAGGCTTTATCCTCACAGAGTGGTTATCCCTCATGCCTCCTGCAGTTTCCAGCTCAGATTTATCTCTGCTATGGAGTCAGAAAGCTCATGATGCAGGGACCAATTATCCTCAGAGTAACAGATTCTCCTGAAACATCCTGCCCTCTCTGTAAAAATGGGGCAAATGTGAGACACAGGCTCACCAGGGAGAATGACACTGAAAGCCCTACCCAAAACACTGTAGACAGAGCTCTGCTGGCTGAAGCCTCCAAGCTGGTCCAGGACACTCTGCATGCGTTGCCTCTTGGCACTGGCTTCCAGAAAGGCTCTGCACAGAAGTACAGGAGGTCAGGGCTGCCAAAATACAGCACACAAGATGGAGCTCCTACCCTGCTGCACTTACTTGGACTGATGCAGGCAGTAAAGCCGGAACGTGACACTCCCAGTTGTCTCTGTGTGAAAACCAAAGCGGCTCAGACGCTCTCCCTGCAAAGGCAGCACAAGTTAAAAGAAACTGCAGCCTGCAACCTGCTGCAGCAGGCTGAGTCCAGGAGCACTGCCCACCAACAGCATGCATTCCTGTGGGGACAGCCTCTCCCTTCCCCGCTGCACATTGAAAGAGAGGTCAGAGAGGACTGTGCTGGGGCAGGTTCTAAACACAAGTGTAGTGAAGGAAGATTTCAACAACTGCACCAGGGTTTGCTCCCAAAGCAGCCAAGGCCGACTTGCTCATTACACCAGCAAGCACTTCTGCCGCCTTCGTAACGAACATGAAATCTCTGCCTAACACTCACCAGTGTCTTGTGTCAGGAAACTCTTCCAGGCACAGTACAGCCCAGATTCCTTACCAAAACACAGGAAGTCTATAGCTGGTAACCTGACCTGACAGACACTTTTCAGACAGGGCCAGTACAGGCAGGGTAAGTCAGGGCTTTGGTCCATGTTCACCCACTTCTCTAAGCTGTACACACCTGAGAAGGCAGAAAGCTCTGCCGCAGTGTTTGCCCATTCCCCTGTTCATGGCCACAAGTCTCACAGAGATGTTTCTTTACTCAGAGGGACTGCGCCTCAACCTCATTGTTCAAACACAATCTACGTTGTCTGAACAGCCACAGACATCTGAAGCAGAGAGCATAACCTATCATCTCTGAGCAACAGCAATGCCCTGGCAACTAAGCCCACCTTGAAGGTTGATGGTGTCCTGACATAGGTTATGTCCTCCAGCTCAGGAGATCCTCCAATGAAAAATCTCCTCAGTTCAGCAACTGTTCCCAGCTCCACAGGGCGCCAGGTAGGGATGGTGAGGTTATGGACACCTGACCCAGGACAAGAAGACAGCCTTAGCAGCTATGACCAACAGCCTATGCAGAGTCACTAAGGGCAGCATGGTAGATGGATACCTGCTGACTCAAACCACAGGAGGTTGAAAATGGAAACAATGCACTGTACCTCTACAACATTTTCCCAATGAGTCAGCCCCACCAGTCACACAGTCAGTGTGGAAAGAACTGCCTGTCCATGAAGAGTATCTCCTTACTACACATGGGTGTCAGAACAGTTGCAACCCTCACACTTTGTATGGGACAGAGAGGTCTACTGCTGGCGCAAAGATGGATACGCAGCTCCACCCATGAGCTTTATCACAGAAGGTTTGGTGACAGAACCACCAAAACAGCAAGAACAGCAACACTTGATGTGTCTCCACAAGGCAGAATGGTGCAAGATGCAATAAACCCTTCTTTGCCGCCCCACAGACAGCTAACTATACCCTGCAAAGCCTCCCCAGGACCAGCTGAATCCATCCCCAAGAGAACCACTCTTCTGCCCTCATTTTGGCACTCTTCTAGACTCATTCTGCCCAAGTATGTTTTACCTGGAGAGGCTGGCAGCACCAAAGAACCATATCCTTCCACACGGAATCTCTGCCAGAAATCCAGGGACAGGACCTCAAAGTAGAGAACGGGCCACTGAGGGAGACTCTCTGCAAGGAAGGGAAGCAGATCATGGCTCTGTGAGGGAAAGCTATCAGAGAGAAAAAGAGCCAAAACACTAAATGCCCAACTCTACTAGCAGGACATCCTTCCTTTATTTCTTCTACGACCACTAACTGAGGCATGTTGGTCATTATTTTCCCTCAGAAAAGCTGAACCCTCAGGCTTGAGGATGTCCTGCTTTTGGCATTTAAACTACAACAGAGAATGAAAACAGAATTACTGCTGTTCAAAATTTGGGAACATCCTTTGCTCTGACAGCAAATCCAAACCGGTTCCCCAGTTACCTTTGAGCCTATAAGACAAAATTTGTAACTAATCTGATGCCAAACAGGGAAAACTTTATCTCTGACCCTTCCCACCGTTACTGGGGATTATGCTGGATTCTCCTATGGGTCCTCCAACCATTTCTTTTCTCCACAGTGAAACAACTCACAGAATAACTAGGCTGAAAATTCATTAGTGCCGCTTGAATACTCACATCCAACACGTGCATTGGATTCAAGTGGCAAGGCATGCCACAAAGCTGCCCCTAGCAATTGCAATCCAAAGAGCAACCCGGGTTGGTGAGGAAGCGGCAGCTGCGCAGTGAAGCAACAGGAACAGGCAGCAAAGCCCAGCTTAACAGAGCTGGAAGTTTCAGAATGACATAAACTACACAAAGATTACACAGGTCACTGAGTGTGTCTACAAATGTATGGCTTAGCACAGAGCTTCAGTCATGCACAAAAAAATCTGCCTGTTTTTTAATACTGTGGTATTCCAGGGCTCTCTGCAGCACTGGGGGCATGGCAACACTGCCCAGCACGCCAGGTATCCCAAGACAGACAAGGGATCCAAGATGTTTATCAACAGGATATAGCTGACTACAGTCTGGAAGCAGAGCAACATCAATGCATACCTACAAATGCTAATGCACTGCTGGGCAGGTGTCGTGGTTTGAGGCCCCCCTCAAACAGTTCTGCACACCCCCCCCCTCTTTCTTCCCCAGTCCCGGGGAAAT